>PVKC010037015.1:0-13094 GCA_004027635.1 Crocidura indochinensis
GAGCGAGAAAAAACCTACACTAGCTCAGTCACTGGTAAAAACAGCCTCGACTTGGGCACTCGGCTGGGCTGCCAGGGGTTTCTCCAAACAGTACCACTACCTCTTGGGTACCCTGCCAAGCCCCCGCCCACCCCACGAGAACGTGGGTCCTATAGTGGCATCTGTGCAGACTGGAACCAGTGTGACTAGTGTGAGGGACAGGGCCCTTGGGGTTCTTCCAGTATGCTGGCCGGAGCTAGTGGGAACCCACCTCTTGGCACTGCCCCAGGCCCCACGTGCATAACACATCCCAAGGGGAGAAGGGATTCTGGATGA
Organism: Crocidura indochinensis; assembly: GCA_004027635.1. NCBI lineage: Eukaryota > Metazoa > Chordata > Mammalia > Eulipotyphla > Soricidae > Crocidura > Crocidura indochinensis. The sequence continues at coordinate 316 of PVKC010037015.1, forward strand.
GTTTGTCCTTTGTTACTCACATTTGTTTCCTGGAAGTTAACGAAGTGTAGGTTCACCACCTGAACAAGACCGTGAGAGAGCATTTGAGTAGTTGTTAATGCCCCCCTGACCCCCATTGGCTTTTGATTTAAGTGGAGAATACAGCATCTGCCATGCCTCCTGCCTACACCCTTAAGGCCCCAGTGTCGTGAGTACCGACCTTGGGAGAATGTGCAGGAGGGTGCTGGCCTTTCGCAAAGTTGACCCTGGTTTCATTCTTGAGCCCCACCAATTGTGACCCCAGACACCACCAGGAGTAAGTTCTGAGTATACTGGGTATTGTCTCCCCTGAAAAAAAAAGTTAAATTATTGCGGAATTGACTAGACTTCATCCCCTAGGACTTGTCTGATCCTGTTAAAAACACTTTCGTGGTCTCTGGGTTTTACTGAGTAATGCTGTGATGAGAAGACCCTTTTACATACTGGCCTTCGGAGTCTATTCTCCATCCCCATCCTTCATAGTTTCCTAAAATGAGTCAGTGTCCATCTTTGGCATGAGTCCTTCGCTCCGTAGCTCCTGGACAGCCTCCCTGTGTCCCACGGGCTCTAAGACCAGCGGTGGGCCCAAGGATGCTGGAGTGAGGTCACACTGTCAGTGCTAAAATGATGTCATTGCTACAGGCCAGTTGGGACTGATTTTTTCCAGAAAGATTCTGGTGTATTCTAGTCCTTTCCCATCTAGTTGCAGAGGCTTGTGCACTTGGTGGTTTTCCCAGGAGACTGCGCTCTGCCTGATGGTATTGAATTTGTGTCTGTAGTCAGCAGAGAAAGTGGTGACTTTGCTGAGCCTGTAGTGGGTGGTTTGTATCTAATTTGTCTCAGAATATACATTGTCCACGAGACAGTTGTGATTTTAAGAAGCACACCCATGTGCTGTGTGTCCTTCAGGTCCTGGGCTGAGGTCAGGTCTCCAGTGCAGGGAGTGCACAGATGGCCAGAATGGGGTGGCCTGTTGACAGCTGCTTAAGGGCCCCTTCTTCCACTTCCAGGCCACCCACCTTGCTCTGATTTATTTCTCCTTTGGAGGCTTTTCAATTATTGAGACCAGGGCCTTGGACCTGGCTCATTTTTGCAGATTTAGGTCTATGCCCTCCGGTACCCCACAGTCCATCTGCCTCCCCTGGCCAGACATGAACCACAGCACTGGGACTTAGGGAACAGTTCCAGTAGATGCTGCCGTAGTCCTTACTATGTTAGGTCTGCTCCGCTCACTGGCTGTGGGCCCTGCTGGTGGAACCTTTGATCAGGGGCCTTCTGCAGGGCTTCCCAGAAACGCCAAACTCCGTAAACAGAATTTGTACAAAGAACAAACATGTTTTTGTTTTAGTTTTCCTTTTGCTGTGTGCCCCACCTTGATCTAATCCATCTGGCTTAGGACTCTGAGGAAGGTTCTCTTTGCTGCTGGAGATGCTCTGTCACGATCATAAATGTGATTGGACATTGGCAAAATGAGTTTGACAGTATTTGGAGCCACTGTAGCTGACCCTTCGCAGGCAGGATGGAGCTGTGGGGAGTGGGTGGGCCTTGAGGTTGGCGCAGGCAGTCAAACATGTCATAATTCTCTACCTGGTTTGTAGTTGTTAACTGTGATGTACAGGCAAAGCAAACTTTTAAAAAAAAAAGTATGAAAAAAAAACAAATAATGCAATGATATTAGGATATACACTTTTGTATTTTTATTCTTCTATAAGGTTATTTGCTGACAATGGTTGGCCTCTAGTTCAAGTCTGTGTTATTTAAAATCTAATATATGAATTATTTGAATGGAATTCATGTTCGGGGCCACGTTGTTGTATGTATTGATGTACAGCCTTGAATGTGAATAATTATTGTAAACTATATTTTACAACATTTTTTTCCTGGCTTTATTCTATAAATTTTCTATTTGGGTCAATGATTTAGTCCTATCCTAATTTAAATGAATATGTTGATGCTTTCCCTCCTCCTCACCCACCCCACCCCCAACTATTTGTGCTTTGGAGGTGTAGTTCCCGAATGATGAATTTTACACGTATGCCCTGTAGTCTTGTAATAAAAAGCATGTCGAGTGTAGTAGCCGCGGGCTGGCCTACTTCTTCCCTATCCACCCTCTCTCCTTCCCTCCCTCCCTCCCTCCCTCCCACCGGGGCCGGGAGTGCAGGGCTGGCTGGCTGGCTGGCTGGCTGGCAGAGGCACCGGAAGTCGGCTCGGCCGGACCCATTTCCGCGCCGGACTTCCGGTCCCCGGCGGGGGGGGGGCGGACCGGGCCGACGCGACGCGACGCGACGCGACCCGGGCGCTCTTAAGGGACGGACGCTTCCGGCGCGGCGCGCGGCGGGGCTGCGGCGGTCATGGCGGAGCATCAGCGCGAGCTGCGGCCGGCGCCGGGCGGGCTCGGGGCGGGGCCGGGCGGCCTGTGCCGGCGCTGCAGCGCGGGGGGCGGCGTGTCGCGGTGGGTCCGGCTCAACGTGGGCGGCACCTACTTCCTCACCACCCGGCAGACGCTGTGCCGGGACCCCAAGTCCTTCCTGTACCGCCTGTGCCAGGCCGACCCCGACCTGGACTCGGACAAGGTACCTGGCGCCGCGGGGGTCGGTCGGGGCGCCCCGGCCCTGCTTGGCCCTGCCCGGCCCGGGACCTGCGCGCATGGCGGGCGAGCCAGCCAGCGCGGGCCGCCTCCCCGGTGACTTGCATTTGCAGCCCGCGTCGCTGCTCCGGGCCTGGCCGCGCCGATCAGGGCCTGGGACGGAGCCCCGGGTGGCCTCCAGCCCGCCGCCCTCGCATCAAGGCCGCCCGGCCGGCCTCTCGGGCTGCTCAGCCGCCCTGGGCGGTTCGGGCGTTGGTGGGGGCCCCGGGCCGGCCCCGTGCAATGCAGGAACCCAGCTCCGTCAGGGCCCAGCACCCCCAAAAGTCTCCCTGCTTACTCCCGCCTCCCACCACCGGGCCCTACCTCTCCGTCAGGGCCTACGTAGTTCGCAAGGACCGGCCTGGTTTGCGGTGCCCAGTCCACCACCTGCCGTGCTCATTTGCCCGAGCTCTGCCCAGAGGGGCCTACCCCCAAAGTTGTCGCGGGGACTGTTCTAACTCCCCTCCCCACCCCCCTAGTTTATGTGTAGTTCTGTGTCGGAGCAACATCCAGTAATGAACGCCAGGGTGTACTCCTGGCCCTGTGCTCAGAGATCATCTCTAGAGGACTGGGACGTGGGGGTGAGGGGGTCTCGAACCTGCGTCAACCTCTTGCCAGGACTACCGCCCTCTCCCCACCCCCACCCCCACTCCCGTTCTTCCATGTTCAGACCTGGCTTTGCTCTCTGAAGGGGAGCTTGGGGGTGCGGCTGCCAAGCTAGCTGGTGGGGTTCAGAGTCTTCTGTCCTGTGGTTCCCTGGGGTGACCAACCAGTTTAAGCCAGCCCTTGGCTTTCAAATCCCAGCCCATCCCAGATCTAGGTCCCACGCTGTGAGCCCTTTTGCAGAGCCAGGAGCTGCTCCCAATGCTCCCCCATTAAAAGGATGCTTTCGAGTGTGGGTTTAACTCCAAAAGCTGGAGGATGTGACTGATCCCCCTGTGGGACCCGAGATTCCCTTATCAAGGGATCAACCAAGGCTGTGGAGTGAGCACAGCATTGGGCCATGCATCCGTCCCCAACCATTTGTCCATCCTTTTTCTGGGGAGCAGAGACACCCCCCCCCCCCAAAAGTGTGGGTGCTTCACGAAGACAGGCCATGGTCATCTGAGTGGTGTTTGGCCCATTTGGAAACCAAAGGGACACGGAAGTGATGCGTAAGCACCAGGGGAGCGAAATTTTGCTCTCTGGGCAGCAAGGTTTTAACATGGTGATGTGAGTGACCCTATTAGCCCCAAATTCACACCCGGAAGAGGACACCTGAGCCTGGGGCGGAAGTGAGGACAAGGGTAGGGCCTGTGGTCACAGGATGCTGATTCACAAGTGAGGCCAGCCTGGCCCTTGGCGCAGCTGCTGGGAGCTCACCTGGCAGGTGTGTGGCCTGCAGGGTGGAGTCCCCATGGGGAACTTTGGGAGGGGTCAGGTGTACTCAGGTGCTGGTGAAACTGGGGGCGGGGTTTCTCGAGATCATTGGCACCCACACATCTGCTTTGCCCAGCTGCAGCATCTGCAGGGCAGGTGGGGCCCTCCCCTCAGCCTCCCTCGTATGGCTGGAATTTTGGAAGAAAATGTAGAGGGGATGGATGGCATTGACCTCTGCCTGACAGTGCAGACAACACACGAACCTCTGGCATAGTTGCCCACCCTCCCCACACACACACCACACCCTAGTGTGAGACTGCAAGACAGTCAACTGAGCTCCGCTCCCTGAGTCTGGGCTGCCCCTCACTTCCCCGTCTTCCCCAGTCAGCTCTGGGTACGCCTTTGTCCTGGCTTGGGAAACTGCATCAGAAGCAGCCATCTCTGCTCTGAGCACTTAGCACAGCAGGTGCTCCCTGTTGTCCTTTTGGGCTGTTTCTGAGGTTTCCCAAGCTCTCCCTGATGACTGACCAGGACTTCAGGTTCTACCCACTTGGGGAGCAGAAGACCAGCAGCATCCCCACTTCCCTGGTTCAGGGACATGGTCCTCTGGACCAACACCTGGAGCTTGCAGGTGCTTTGAGAGCAGGGCAGGGAGAATGGGGCACTCAGCTGTAACCCCATCTCCAAGGTTGCCTGGGGACCCCGGACTAGGCAGCAGCTGAACCAGCTCTGCCCCCACACTGTCCCACCCCAGGGATTGGTCAGTCCAGTCACATGGCCTGCACGTTACCAGATCACTGCACTTGGTGGCGGCTGCCAGGGGAGGAGAACAGTGTCTAGGAGCCTCAGGGTCTTCCTGCTGCAAGGCTGTTGCCTTAGTTTCCAGGCCTGCCCCTGCCACAGAGGAGAAGGGGCTGCTCCTCAGTGCCCATTTCCAGCTACATGGGGATGCGAGATGCTGGCCCCAGCAGACAGCAGAACCTTATTGTAAGGCTTATCCTCTAGGCCAGGTTTCAGTTCTGGAGCTGGTTCAGTACCTGTCACTGTCTGTCTGTCTGTCACTTCCTCCTCTTGCCTTTGAGGTGACGGTGCTGGACCCCGCATCTCCTGTCCACAGCCGCCTCCTTACCCCAACGTCCAACTCAGGCTTGGCCTGTGGTCCCCAGTTCCCTCGGCAGGGACCCAGATGTGCAGGGTCCCCTGCATCCCAAGTCCCAGCTCTTCACCCCCAGTTGTCCTGGCCAAGTTCTGGGGGTGGGCAGTGCCAGTCCTGGGGCAGCCCTGACTTGGCTGATTCAAGCAGGGTGTTTGGTTGAACTTTGTGCCTTGTGGAAATGGTTTGTGGTGAGAAAAACGAGGGTTTGGGTTGGACCCTGCTGTTTTCTGACTGAGCTTCTCATATGCCCACTGGTAAACTGGGCCTGGGGGGTACCGTGATCTGGCTGCCATGTCAAACCAGGACCTTCAGGACCTCAGCGAGCTTAGGGTCCATCCTGCCCCACATCTACTCTTTGACCTTTGCTCCTTGACACAGTGAGGCTTGTGCCCCCGTGGCCAGGAGCAGTGACAGCCACAGGACTGATGACGCTGCCTGTGGGGGAGGGCTGGGGCACAGGAGAATGAAGGTCTGACCGCTTGGGCCCCCAGGTCCTGAGCCCCTGAGACCAGCACGGTTCTGTTGACTCCTCCGGCTACTGCTTGTGGGACTCAGGCAGGGATGAGGCCGGTTGTGATGCTCATGGCACCCGCTCCGCTTTCCGCTCACAGGACGAAACAGGCGCCTACCTGATTGACCGGGACCCCACGTACTTTGGGCCGGTGCTCAACTACCTTCGGCATGGCAAGCTGGTCATCAACAAGGACCTGGCGGAAGAAGGTGAGCACCCCAGGTTGACTGGGCAGGTCCAGGCGAGTTGGGCCCTCCACTGTTTCCTTGGTGCAGGCTCTGGGGAGAAGCACCCCTGGCACAGGGACTCCCAGAGCAAAGCCCTGTGCACCTGTGGACTTCTCCGGCCTTTGGTGCTCGGGTTCTGGGGATCTGGTGGGGGGTCTGTTTCTGGGGTGCCAATGGGGGTGTCTCACTCTGCCTCACTTGCAGGAGTGTTGGAGGAAGCAGAGTTTTACAACATTACCTCACTCATTAAGCTTGTCAAGGACAAGATTCAAGAGCGAGAGAGCAAGACCACACAGGTGAGCTGGGCTGCGGGCCTAACAGACTGCGGGTCTTGGGACCTAGGCAGTGTTCGTGTGCCCGAGGTTAGGGTGCAGCACAGGTGCTCCTGGGCCTCTCAAATGAGCAACAAGAGACACGGTGGCCCCGAGCCTGGAGCCCAGTGCTGGGGGTGGGTTATAGTGCCAGAATATCAAGGACACGACTCAGCTCCCGTCCAGCTGTTCCTGGAGTTTGCTCATGAGGCCTCAATGGGCCCTGACCACACTGTTCCCAGGTGCCAGCCAAGCATGTATACCGCGTGCTGCAGTGCCAGGAAGAGGAGCTGACGCAGATGGTGTCTACCATGTCTGATGGCTGGAAGTTTGAGCAGGTGCTGGTGCTGGGATGTGTGGGGTTGGAGATTGGGGCCTGGTGTCTGGGCGGGGCAGCCCCCTAAGACATTTCTACCTGCAGCTGGTCAACATCGGTTCATCCTACAACTACGGCAGCGAGGATCAGGCCGAGTTCCTGTGTGTGGTGTCCAAGGAGCTGCACAACTCCCCGTATGGGGCCCCCAGCGAGCCCAGCGAGAAGGCCAAGGTGGGTGCCCAAGCTGCCCTGCCCTGGAGGTTGAGGCTTATGCACTCACAGGCTGCCCCCAAAGAACCTCGAACAGGACCTATGTCCCTGGCTTGGTCACAGCCTATAGCAGGGGCTCCCCAGGAGACCCGAGTATTAGCACTTTGGAGGAGTCCCAGCCCCCGGGGGCAGTGAGGGACCATGGCGACTGGGGAGGCCCTAGCAGGAAGTGCTACCTGGGAGGGGCCGGGCCTGACCGACTCAAGCCCACAGAACCTCCTTGTCCCATGTCTGCAGATCTTGCAGGAAAGGGGCTCCCGGATGTGAGGCGGCTGGAAGTGATTCCTTTGAGCTCTCTGAGATTCAGAGCCACCGTGTCAGGCAGCCGGGCCCTGGGAGAAAAGTGCTTCACGTACGGCGGGGCCCGTGGCCGTTCTGGACAGCGTTCTTGGTGCTAAAAACAGGCCGTGGCGAAGCGGCGCCGGGCGGCCACTGCATCTCCTGCTCCCCCACCCCCCAGGCTGACTCCTCGGCAAGTCTCTCCTGTGAGAGACCTTTGTCCCTCTCCCACTGTGGACTTTCCCATCCCCTCCCTGAACACCTCTAAGTGTTGCTGCGTCGGGGCCGTTTCCGTCCGTCAGGGGCCGGGCGCGTGCCTTGCTGGCTGGGACTGAGGGTGGGCGCAGGCTGGGCAGCCCTGTAGCTATGCACTTCTCCCTGGGGTCTCCCTGGGTGTGGGACCTAGAGGGAAGCCCTGTCCACAGGCTGGCGCTCGCCTCCTTCCTGAGCTTCCAGAGACTCCACCTCTGCCCTCTGCTCCTTTGCCAATAACCCGATTAACTGGCTCCTGGCCCGGCCCCAGGCCTTGCCCCACCTTCCGAGCGCTGCTGTAGCCTCAGCCTTGGGCCTGGGCCCCCAGTCTGGAGCTTCTCGGGCCATTGCCCACACTCACCAGGGTGGCCCCAGGCGCGCAGGCACTTGCGGCCCTCTGGGTTCTTGGTGGTGACCTGACTAAATAGATAGGCTTGTGGTGATTGTTGTTGTTTTTAATTTAAAGATATTAAAACTTACTTCACTATGACCTACTCTGAGGGGATATTTATACTTTTATACTTTTTTAGGTATCCGTATTTTATCAGCTTACAGTTTAATTCCTAAGTTTCCCCTGAAAATAACGAATAAAATTGTGTATTTATGAATCAGTAGAACAGCTGTGAGTGTCATGGGTGTCTGGGGGCCCCATCTGGCTGGGTCCCCTGCCCCGGTGGGTGAGTGGAGGATCCTCCAAGTACTGAGACATTCACTTCTGTGTCCCTCTGCAGCTAAGCCCCAGTCCCTGCTGCCACCTCGGGGGAGGTGGGGGCACCTGACACGGTCCAGGGTCCAGTCAGTGCCAGGCACACCTGGTGACCAACTGAGGAAGCCCAGCCCCGCTGGCCCCAACCCCCCAACTCTCGCCTGGCTTGAGCATTCACTTCTCAGTGGCTCTGATGGCGCCCTATCCTCCAAGGAGAATCTGCTGACACGATAACGAGGTCTTCACCCAGACGCACCCTCCACCACACACATGCCCGTTTAACCTGGGTTGTAGAGGTTACCCAGGCCCCTGTCAGTCCCCTCAGCCAGTGGCCAGAATTTGTCTCACCGCTGCTTCTGCTTGCTCCTGGGGCTGGCCTGGGTATGTGACACCTGAGGATGCCTGAGATTTGTCCGGCTGACCCAGGGCTATCCAGTAGTTCTCGCCAAGTGGTCGTTGCTACCTTCCATTAATGTCTGGGCAGCAGCCTCAACAGCAGGGGTGCTTATGGCAGAGGATCCTGAGGGGCTCCAAGCAGGCCCTGCCTTTTCCTGTCTGTGGTCAGACCTGGCACTCCCCACCCTGCTGCTGGACATGGCCCAGTAGCTGTTGGCCACAGTGGCTGAGCCAGCCTGGCAGGGAGGCACCCCTGTGAACCTTGAGCACAGAGAGTGGATGTAGCTGGGAGAGGCCTGAGCCCTGAGCTTTGGGGAGGGCAGGGGTCCTGCCCAGGAGGCCCCTAACTGCCACCATCCTGCCAACTGCAGCCTTTATGCCAGGGATGCTGGCGTCCACATTCTTGAGGCCCAGGAGGCCCAGCCTCTTGAATGTGAAGGACACTGCTGCTGCTCTGTCTGTCCCCCAGGCCTATATGGCCACAGAAGTTAGGGTGGGGGTACTCTGGCCTTGCACGAGGCTGGGTTCAGTCCCAGCACCCCATATGGTCCCCAAAGCCTGCCAGGATAGGTCCCTAGAACGGAGCGACGAGTCTGTTCTGAGCACCGCTGGATGTAGCTCCAAAACAACCAAAGAAAGGTTACTTAGGCTGCTTTCTAGTAGACAGCGGGTCTCAGGAAACTGTTCCCTCCCCTTGCCTGGTTCCACATTCACGTTGAGGTGAGAATGGGAGGGGAGGACAGAGGGATCACCCCATCCCTGCACCCTCACTCTCCCTAGGTAGCTGGTGGGAATTTCCTCAGGTCCAACTGTTATACTGCAGTAAAGCTTTTATTGGGGTGAGCATAAATAAAAATAACGGAGGGTTCAGAGGAGGGAGAGTATTTACAAAGGTGTACAGCCCAGCTCAGAGGCGAGAAGCATCAAGGACCGTGAGCAGCAGGGAGGCGTCGTGGGGTGACCGAGGGGGGGTGGTCGAAAAGCCAGTAGGAGTCTGCTAGCTGCGGTGGCGGCGGTGGCGACGCTTCCAACCCCTCAACTCCCCGGGCTGGAACTGCAGCTCCGGGATAAGGCGGTGGATCCAGTCATAGTGGGAGGTGACCCGGATGTAGACACCCGGGCGGTTCCGACGGGCACATCCCTCTCCCCAGCTGATGACTCCAGCCTGCAGCCAGGTCTGGCCCACTTTGCAGACCAGGGGACCCCCAGAGTCGCCCTGCGGGAGTGCCAGTGTTAGAGATGCACCCAACATGACCAATCATCTGCCGGATCCACCGCAGGGGTTGCAGTTTCCCAGGTGCCAAAGCAGACCCACCACGCTGCCTGCAGGGTGCCCAGCCCCACGACCCCCTTGAAAGCGGACCCTACACCCACCTGGCAGGCGTCCTTCTTGCCCTCGGCGAAGCCTGCGCACAGCATGTCGTGCTGGATGGTGCGGGGCTGGAGGCCACCCAGGGCGTTCCTGCTGTACATCTGGTTGCAGAGGTGCGTGTCGATGATGGGCACCTCCAGCTTCTGCAGGATCCGAGGGCTGGGCAACAGGTCTGTGGGAGATGATCCTGGACTGTGGCCACCCTTGCCCCTCCCCGCTTCTCCCCGTATTTTGAGGGGAGGCAGCGAGGGACCCACACTGCCAAGGTGCTGACCCTGTGCACAGAGCCTGGGTCTCCGACCCACCCTCCCAGAGGTTGCCTTTACCTGTCTCACTGGGGCTGCCCCAGCCGGTGACCCAGCAGCTCATGTTCGTGCGGAAGAGCACCGTGGGCTGGGGCAGGCACACTGGGAGCATGTATCTGTTGAAGGTGACCGGCTTGTCTAGCTCTACCAGGGCGACGTCGGCGCTCGAGGCCAGTCCTCGGTACTGAGGGTGGCTGTGCACCCGATGAACACCCCGCAACACGGCTTGGGGCCCAGGCTGCACCAGTTGCAGTGCCCCCAGCAGAACCTGGTACAAGGAGGTCTCGGAGGTGCTGTGGGGAGATGAGGGCGAGAGTGGGCCAGGGGACAGTGGCCTTGAGGACCCAATGCCCCAAGAATGAGCTGTCCCACATGGTCCCCCACCTTCTGGTCCCCACTCACTTGGAGAAGCAGTGCGCAGCTGTGAGGACCCAGCGCTCCGAGATCAGGCTGCCGCCACACTTGTGTATCCCTTCACGCTGTATGCTGACCTGCCACGGCCACTCGCCAACCATTGCGTTCTCCCCGCCCACCATCCGCGCCAGCAGCTGAGGCCGCCCACACACTGCAAAGACAACAGGGCGCTCAGGGCCCACCAGCAGCCACGTGGGGCACCCCCAGGCCTCTGCCAGATGCGACAGGCACCTCCTGGGGCTGCCACTTGGGGTCCCTGCAGGACAGCTGAGATCTCCCAACTGCTGATTGTCACAGAAACAGCCTCCAACATCTGGGTGTTCCTCTGTCGTCTGTCAATTCATTTCTGCTGTCTATTAGTCTGCCCATCTGTTTGTTCACCCATCTGTCCACCCATCTGTCCTTTTGTCTGTCTGCCTGTTCATTTATTCCACCTCCTGGTCATGCCTGGTCATGCCTTGTGAGTGTGTAGGAAAAAGTATGTAGGACTTCGGTGTCTGGTTTGGGGTGTATGATCATGTTTCGTAGCATGCATGATGATGTGTGGTCATGGGAGGTGTGTGGAATATGTGACGTATGTGACGTATATGTGAATTCTATGTTGTCATGTGTGAGATGTGTGATATCTTATCAGTCATTCTCCTTCCCCCTACCAAAGGTCTGGGATGTTTTTGTTTCTGGGGTCACAGCCAGTGATACCCAGGGATTACTCCTGACTCTGCACTCAGGGATCCACTCCGGCAGTTCTCAGGGATCATATAGCCAGGCAGATGGCATCTGCTTCATAAATGCCCTCCCCACCGTGCTCCCCGGGGTTGGGCCCGTTCTCTTACCATTTGAAATCTTGTCCCCATAAGTCTCTGGAATGAGAGAAGGAAATGTCAGTCTCAGGCCCCAAGAGGAGCCCCATTGTCCATGGTCTTGCTCCTCCCGCAGGTATCCCATTATGCTCTGCAGCTGGAACTGTCCTGGGGCCCTGACTAGGAGCCCCTTTGGCCTTAAGAAAACCCAGCAGGGCTCTGGCTGAGGATCGCCCACCCATATCAGCTCCCCAATCCTCTCGGGGCCTAGAGGGGCAGCATCTCTGTCGGCCAGAGAATATAAGGTGGGGTGTCCCCCAGGTGTATTCCAGCTGCATGTCTCATGTGGGAAGGGGGCTAAGGGGGCCTGGCCATACTTCAAGGATGGGACCAGCCCGAACACAGAGGCCACAGGCCTGGGCCACACAAGCACCCCCAAAAAGCGCTGTCTCACCTACATCCCAGGCCTGAGCTGCTTATACCTTCCAATTTCCTCCAGGGCCTCCCAACCCGCCCCATTTATCTGCTGAGTACTTCCACGCACGACGCCTCCACCAGGACGTTCCCACCCTCACGATAAACAAATCCAGTGGCCCCAAGCCAGGTGAAGGCCCGAGTGACGTACCACCTCTGCCAGGCAGTTGTCCTTGCTTGCCCTATCTGGGAAGTGTCCGTCCTCCCAAGCTCACACCATCTTCCACACAGTTCCAAGGAGCTCTGGCTAGGTGAGATCCTAGCCCCATTTCATCAAGGAACCGAGGCAACAGAGTGTGGGACAGAGGGAGTGGGGTTGGCATCAGGCTGAGGACAGGCCCAGCATCCAGGAGCAGAGGCATACCCTGGGGACACACTGGTGATGATGAGGGGCATCGCTGGGCTCCCCCCTCCCCGGCACTGTTGCCCCAGGGAGAAAGCCTGGAACCCGAAGTCCTAGGGTGACCTGGCTGGGCCCTGGGTGGTGATGCGATGCTGGGACAGCAATGAGTGGCTAATCAGGTTCAGGAACCGGGAGTTTCCTGGGCAGAGATTCCTGGTTTGACCCGGGCCTAGCTGCCCAACTGCCCCTCAGTGACAGGTGCCTGTACTCAGCCCCTACCATGCACAGACCCCTGAGCCCATCAATCTGTGGGGATGTTGGGATGCTCTGGGCCTTGAACCAAGGTCTTTGGGGACAGGGAATGGAGTTGGGTACAGAGCGGCACTAGGGTGCCCCAGAGAAGAGGCAAAGCAGCAGCCCTGCCCACAAGATGCCCCATCCTCACCAGCTAGTACCCCCCCAACTTGTCTCCCCCCTCTGAGCACAAGGGGCCCCCGTGACTCACCACAAGACAGCAGCAAGAGCAGAGCCAGGAGCAGCCGCATGATGAGGTTGGGGCGCCTGCAGGCAGGAACACTCTCTGTTTTGCCAGCCAGAAGGGCTTTTATGCAGCATGCAGCACTACTTGAAGGACCTTGCAATGC
>PVKC010037016.1:0-13190 GCA_004027635.1 Crocidura indochinensis
CCACAAACATGTTCTCTTTAAGATAAATATTTACATCTGTTTTCAAGGAAAAAAATTATAACGGTCAACTCAATGACAGCGGCCAGTAATTTGAAAGATACAGTCCAAGATAAGATTCCTTAACAGGAGAGATAATAGAACTGAAAACAATCTTGACATGTGAAGATCTGTTTCCTAAAGAAGAAATGGCAATTCTCCTCAGGAAACACTGGCATTGATGTTTCCTGCTCTTTAAAAATAGCATAAATGTGTAGGAGTCTTTTTTCTTTATGAAACCCATGTTTTATTGTTAGGTCTCCTTGGAGAAATATAATTTTTTATGATTTTAACTGGCATCTGAAATCTATTTTTATGGCTTAACAAGAAAAGCAACACTACCATCATGTGGCAAAAGAGATTAAATTAAATTTTTAAAGGAAAATTTACCATCAGTGTTACATTTTATTTTTAATTAAATAAAACCAACTTTCCATGTGATGTTAGGGATTGAACCCAGAGATTTACATAGGTGAGAGGCATGTTCTGCCACTGAATCATCTCACTGGCCCCTCAGATAAAATTTAAATCCACTACTAAAAGTTCTAGCCAGAGATAAAATGCTTTTGCATCTATGAGTAATTACTGTGCCTTATGAAATATGTTGAAATATAGGCAACTTCTTTCAATAAAGGCAAAATCTACATGCAAAATAAAATGGATTATGGATTCTACTCATTTAAGTCAGACTTTAAGAGTGACTTCCTATTTCCTTGTGTACTTTTAATAAAAGAAAACAAATTGCAAGGCTGGGAAAATGTCACTGATTTTAGCAAAGCACTGCAAGTCATAGACTTAAATAAGCAAGCAAGAAAACATTCTCAAAACACAATCAAGCCATGAACCAAGGGTAGACTAGTGGACATTCCATATACTTTAATTTATGAGATACTTTAACATTGCATTAGTTCAATTGGCCCCAACATCCACCCTCTTATATCACTATTATGAACATTGCTATTTTACACCTTAAAAAATGTCAAATGCAAATATAATCATTTACTCCCAATTATTTCACTTAATCGGGTGACATCAGCCTGGTTAAAAGTGACTGGAGTCATTTTTCAATATTCTCAAATCACATAACCAAAGCAATTAATATTTTGGTCTGAATTCTTATACCATTTACCACCATGCAAATATAATTGTGTTTGATCTCCCATCCTTGGATGTTAAATCCTGAGATGTGTGATGGTTATTTGGTAAATTTTGTCCAAAGCTTTATTCCTCATCAGTATCTTTCCAATACTGCCTTTCCCCTACCTTGGTGTTCCTGGTGTGAATCCTGAGCCAGCAGCAGCTGAAAACTGACTAGATATGCAAGTTTTCAGCCTTGCTCCAGTCTTACCAAATCAGCAGATCTGGAGGTGGGGAAATCTATGCTTTAAATAAGCTTTTCAAATGATACTGGTGTTCAAATGATCAGTAGTTAGGGGGCCAGAGCTGTGGCGCAATGGTAAGATTTTTGCCTTGCACACGTCTGACCTAGGACGAACTATGATTTGATCCCCTGGTGTCTCACATGGTCCCCCGGGCCAGGAGCGATTTCTGAGCACATATCCAGGAATAACCCCTGAGCGTCACCAGATGTGGCCCCCACCTCCCCCAAAATAATAAAAACAAACAAACAAAAATGATCTGTAGTTAGGAACTCACTACTCTAAACTATATTGAGTTTGGCCTTATCAAGGGGTCAAGATCTACTTGGTCCTCTCATTGGCTGCTAAAAGATGAGTCAGTCCTTAGCTGAAACTTTACAAAGAACTTTCCACAAAGAAAAAGTTCCTTCACCCAAGGTCAGACTTGAACATCACCTCTTCATGGAAGTCTTCTGGAAATAATGTGGAATAAGCATTCTTGCTGTACACTCCAATGACACTTTGTTGATTATTCTATCACAGTTATCACTGCGCTTGGCATATAAATGTCACTCACTAATATCTACTTCATGAATATTACAGGCCATGAAAAACTTGAATTGCCTACTTAAGCATCTATTAATAACTGTCCTCTCTCAGTGTTAAGCTCCTTGAAAGCAGAAACAAGACCCTATTTATACTAATGTCCAATGTCTGTCACACTATCTGGTCAGTGCTAAAGAGCTGCTAATTAAATTAGTAAACACTCTTTCTGTGGATTAAAAGATGAATCAGAGAAGGTCCTGTCAATGAGAAACTCACATCCTAATAAGTTGGAAAAAAAGGCCTCTGTGATATATATATAATATATATATATATATCACAGAGTCACCTGATAAATATAATAAAGAGGTATGAACAAGTTATCTTATGCCATATATAATTTCTCCTTTCCATTTTCCTGTCTTTTACTAAGAATACAAAATTTTTTTCTGGGGCCGAAGTGGTGCACAGTGGGGCACAGTGGTAGGGCATTTGCCTTGCACAGGACTGACCCAAGATGGACATGGGTTCGATCCCCGGACTCCCATATGGTCCCCCAAGCGAGGAGTGATTTCTGAGCTCAGAGCTAGGAGTAACACCACTGGGTGTGGCCCCCATAAAAACAAAACAAAACAAAACAAACAAAAAAAAATAACCCACAAAGTTTTGTCTTTGTATTCCCTGAATTTCTACAATTTGGTTTCACACATTTAACTCATTTCCTTTCTACCCAGATATTTTGATGGATGAAGTCAAGAACTATATTATCTATCTACACTATGGAATGCAACTCAGCTCTCAGATGAAAGATTCTGTTTCACTACAACTTGAACAGAACTGATGGGTGTTCATATCAGGTAAAGTGAGTTCAGAATGAGAAGTATGAATATGTAATGATCTCACATTACTTATTCTTTATACAAGTATATAGAAACAAAGCAAGTGGTCGGGGCCCGGGAGATAGCATGGAGGTAAGGCGTATGCCTTTCATGCAAAAGGTCATCGGTTCGAATCCCGGTGCCCCATATGGTCCCCCGTGCCTGCCAGGAGCAATTTCTGAGCATGGAGTCAGGAGTAACCCCTGAGCATTGCCGGGTGTGATCCAAAAACCAAAAACCAAAAAAAAAAAAAAAAAAAAAGCAAGTGGTCATGAGCAGATCATACAAAAGGTGGGAGTTCAATAGGGGAGAGCCAATAGAGGAACTACAGACCTGTACTTTTACATCATTTTAGTACTAAACTAATCATTTATGAAGAGGGGTATATTCACCATTATTTTATTTTGTTTAATGGTTGGCGTATTGAACTCATATTGCCATTAAACAAATTTTGAATATCGATTTGTTTCAAGGCATTGAACAGTAACTAGGTTTTTCACTCTATAAATTCACTTAAACAATTTAAGCTTCAATCCTTATGATTGAGTCTCCAAATACTTTCTCTTAAACAAGAGAAAAAAAAAACATGCACAGATTCAAAAATCACAAAACCACTTTTGCAGTGTCTATAAGTGAATATAATAACTGGTGCCATTAGCTTCCATAATTAAATCCTTTATTTATAATGATAATGTCCTAGGATTCATAAATTATTTTTATTCTCCCAAACAATCCAGTTTGCAGAATCCTATTGGGACAAAGAAATGGTAATTTATATATAAATTGTCTTTTTAATTTCTGATTATTGGATTGAGTTCACTTGTGTGGGAATTCCTCTCCTAACAAAAACCAAAAGGATGGGATAGAAGATTTGTAAAATAGGTACCCGAGAAAGAATAATATAACAGTAAAAAGTAGAGTAGATAATAGATATGGCAGGCAAGTGAGGAACAAGACTGTTTAGGGTCTTATAGATGTAGCAATAACAGAATACGAAACTGTCAGAAATTTACATTTAAGGGGACGCCTGCTCTGATCTTTAGATACATATTAAATGTTAATATATTTACTAAGTATCCTTTATGTCTCTGTCCACAATGACTCTTGGAAGACCCTTGGGTTTTGGGGATCAATACTGTATGAAATAAACTACTGACCACTTCTGGTTGTTCAAGGTACCCTAAAAGCTTGGACAGTCCCTGTGTGTGTTTGCCCCCTATTTGTTTTTGTGTTTCATTCTCTTTTACCAACCTGGCTGGTCAAGACAGCATGAAATACCTCTTTGGTGGGATTCAAAACAATTTGTAATGAGAAGCTTCACTTTTTATAATATAAATCTTAAAATGTTTACCATATGGTTTTGATTTTTAAAATACAATGATTTCCTAAGATAATGTGTTCTTTGAATTCTCATAGGCCCTCATTCATTACTTTTATGATACATCCAAATAAAGTACATTATTAATGCCTACATTTAATATTAATATTTCATTGTAATTACCACAGATATTTAGACGACTTGAGAAATTGAGTCTGTGCATATGGCATTCCTAGTTAAAAGTCTAACTTGTTATTTTAGATTATCAATGAATGTTCTTTACAGAATTGTGCCTTCAGTCCTTGAAGTATTCATGTTTTATATATAGAAAGAAAGATCTTATTTAATATCTGTCAATAAGATGCTGTTTGCTCCAGAGTAGCTTTTCTGTTATAGTCAAAAGACTGTGTTGCTACTGCAAAATGACATCGTAAATTACATTTTCTAATGAGTTATGTTGAAATATAAAATAAAATTGATTTAAATATCAATACTATATATTGCAGTCTTAAAAAAATCTTACAGCTAATTTAATCATTCCTCTAGAGATTTGTCAAGCAATTAACTTTGCTGAAAATTATAGATTTTTCGATGCCTTTCAGAAATTTTTCTTTTAACTGACTTTTTTTTTTGAAAGGATGATAGCTAGCTAGAAAATATTGAATCATAGTGGTGAAACTGGATGTTTCCTGCAAATAGTTATAAGTATCCTTATTATGTGAAGGAAATTATCTTCTCCTCTCCTTTCTCTCTTTCCCACCCACCTATTCTTCCTGCACCCCCAAAATTCTATGATAGCAGTCATCTTCCCCCCAACAATTTAAAGATTTTTACTCCACTTTCAAATGATTTCCCTATCTGCATTCTCAGTTTGAACAGTCCTATGTCAAGCCATTATACTTACTTGTCAAATATAAATGGAACAAATATTTTTAAATGTACTAAAAAGAAAAACCAAACTATATCAGTCATATTTGAAAACAGGTAGAAAATCTTCCTTATTCAAATCTCCATTTAGGACACTTTTCTATCTGTCAGATATGCCTAATAATCTTAACCATTTTTTATCTTATAAATTTAAAATTATTTGCTTCATCCATATTTGAAGAACGTTTATCTTATCTTTATCTGCTATTAAATCTTTCTACTCTCTAAGTCTATGGTCCTAGTCTTCAAAATTGAAATTACTATAAAATCTATAGATACCGTGATGGATTTATTTAAGCTCTTTGTTAGAATATAGTTTGCCTTCATCATTGGTATATACAAAATACGAGAGACCATATGGAAAACCTTTTTCTTTATTCTAAAAATGATACATTGAGCAAAAGAGAAGTAGAAGGGCTAAAGAGATAGAACACAGCTGGCCCAAGATGAACCTGAATTTGATTCCCGACATCCCTTATGGTCCCCCAGCCTGCCAGGGGTGACTTCTGAGTGCAGAAAAGACAACCCCCGACTTTTAAGAAGTTTTTCATGGGTGAAAAAGCCATCTTATATCCCGGAAAATATGGTAGTCACACTAGGAAGTAAAAGTCTTGGTGTTCAGTAAAATATTCCAGTGGTAGAGACATTTTATCTCAATAAATATTACAATAACTTTATGGTTTGAATTATATTTATACACTTATTTTATTATGTATCATCTGTAAGTTCTATAAAAGTAGAAACTGTATATTCTATTTTATTTAATTTTTACTTAATATAATAGTCATTCCAGTCTACTTTATGAGTTCATGAGCATCTTTTTTCCTTTCTCTTAAAATATTTTATGTTCGGGGCCGGGCGGTGGCGCGGGAGGTAAGGTGCCTGCCTTACCGCGCTAACCTTGGTCGGACCGCGGTTCGATCCCCTGTGCCCCATATGGTCCCCCAGGCCAGGGGCGACTTCTGAGTGCATAGCCAGGAGTAACCCCTGAGCGTCACTGGGTGTGGCCGAAAAACCAAAAAAAAAAAAAAAAAATTTTATGTTCATTGTTTTCCACTCTGTTTGGAAGCAAATATTTTTTTGTTTTGTTTTGCTTTGTTTTGGGGGGCCACACCCTGTCATGCTCAGTGGTTGCTCCTGGCTATGGGATCAGAAGCTGGAGATAGAACCACATGCAAGGCAAACACCCTACTGCTGAGCCACCACTCTGGCTCCTGGAAGCAAAGAGTTTATCAATTAATGTTGATTTTATCACCAGCAGTTCTCCATAGTTTATTTTATCAATAGACTTAAATAGTTCTATTTTATCATGGATAGTTCTCTATATAAATTTGTCTCCCTTTCTTATCTTTCTCATTTGTAGCTCTAATTTTGTAGTCTTAGTAAGACATTTGACTTTATAAAAACTATATATTTCTTTCTGTGCTTTATTTTTCTTTTTGTTTGTTTAATTTTTGTGTGGTTGTTGTTGTTTGTTGGTATTTTTTGCCTCTGAAAGTCTACCAAAATAATTTTATCCATATACAAGTAGAATTAATAAAATCCATATTAAAGTTCTGTGCAAAAAAATTCTGCATTTCTTTGAAATATCATTATTAGAACAAAGATAATAAAGGAGGAGTAGCTTAGTTTGCTCACAGCTTACTAAGGTTTGATCCTCAGCACACTATCCTAAGGGCGCCCCCATAAATGATCCCTGAGACAAATTTAGGAGTTAGCTCTGAGTACTGCTGCATAAAGCCCAAAACATAACAAACAAAAACTCACTATTAAATAAAATTTCTGTAATGAAAGAAATATTTGGTATCTTCACTATCCAATATGGCATATACTGAATCTCTTAAAATTATCTTGTGTAACTATAAATTAAATGTATTTTATTTTAATTGATGTAAGTTTAAATAACATATTTTTTGGTTTGTTTGGTGTTTTTATTTCTTTTGGAGGGGGTCATACCTGACTATGATCAGGACTTACTCTTGACTCTGTGCTCAAAGATTAATTCTTAAGTCATTCAGCAATCCTGGCAGGGTTAGCTTGGTCAGGTAAAAGGCAAGTACCTACCACAGACATCCCCCCAAAATCTTACATTTTCAATGGTCATATTATTGGACTTCACATCTATTACTTATATTATTACTTACTCCTAAGATACAAACTTCTTGAAGAATTTATATAACTTTTTATAACACCTCAAGCACACCAAGGAAAGTTCATATAGTTTTAAATTAAATAGTAATATATTCCTTGAAATGGATAAAAGATTTATATCCCCACAAAATTTATATGCTGAAATCCTGCCACCACCAAATATTTGGAAGTAGGACCTTTGAGAAGTCATTAAGTCATAGACATAGAATTCTCATGAATGGGATTAGTGCCCTCATAAAGTGACCTCCGAGATCTCACTTTGTCCTACTATATAAAGACACAGAAAAATATATGGATATAAATCAGTCAGAAATTGAACTCTGACTATATACTGACCTGCAATTCTTTTGATCTTGGCTTTGTGAGCTTTCAGAAGTATAAGACATAAAGGTTTATTATAGCCCACCAAAATTATGACATTGCTATTGTACCCAAATAGAATAGGACATTCTTGTTCTAGTACAAGTCATGAACCTATGAAACATTTGAGTTATTTTTATATGTAATGCAAATCCATACACCATTATAATTTCATCTCTAAAGCCCAGATATAATCTGATAGCTACTATATCTCACAAAGATATTGAGTTGGTGTCATATTTTATTACTATGCTGGAGACTGAAAAGTAACATTCAGATAGTCTAACATTACTACTGTGTTATAACCTCCCTTTTATAACTTTTGTTCTGAGCTATTTGACTCGCATAAGATTAAACAAGTTAAATAAAATTTTAGAGATGGCTAAATGAAATGGCTTGATGACATAATGCTTAGCATTAAGCAACTGCATAAAATTGTAGAGGGTCTGTAATCAAGCTAGGTTTAACATCTGACATGCGGTTATAGAATAATAGCCTTGATGATAAGGTAATTTGAGAAAAGCAAATCCAGCAATATGCACATTAGAATGAAGTGAAGTGTTCTCTAAGCCATAAAGCAATATACAAAAGACAATCAAAGCAACCTAATATATTGCCCATTAGCTTACAGGTACATATAATTCCAATAGCACTGTTAGCTCTATCACTGACCTAGCAAATTCATTTCAGTTCCATTTTTAAAGTTCTAGTTTATTTATAATAGTGGAACAAAGTTTTATATTTGGGATGTTTTCTTCCCCTTGAATCCATTGTCTGTAAAAGTTTACATTTTTGGAGATGGGACAAAGTGTATGTACTGCATTGTTTTATTAAGCCAAGAATTTATGATAGTTTCAGGCCAAATATCTTCTCATTAAAGATCATGTTATTTTGGGGTTGGAGAGATCATTCATGTTTTCCATGCAGGAGACCCAGATCTGATCACTGGCACTGCACTAATAATAAAATGGAAGCAACTTCTAATACTAGTGCTAGGAAGGTTGTCAGGGTAAGGTGGAAGATTTTTTTCTTACGTAATTTCAACTAATTTACACTTTCATCGTTAGTAAGAATAGCCTGTAAGGTTCTTTGAGACATTTGTAATTTCATAAGATGTTTTGAGGTGTGACCACATATCTGGAGTAAGTCTTTCTCATTCTAATTTGAAAAGTTCACAATGTGCTTATCACAAAATCTAATTTTATGTGTCACACAAGCTTGACACTGAACTGATAAAATAATTTTGAATCACTTAGTATGACCAACATGTGCTACCTCTCCACTTATTTTCTCATTTATAATGTGATCATCATAAAACCTACTGGTGTGGCATGGAGGATGAAACAAAAAAATCGACACCATTAGCATTAAGCTTGTCATGGTTGTGTCCCTTTTATTATTCATTCTTAAGTCATTCATCAACTTGTCTTCCTTTTCTTTTCTGGTGCTGTATGTTTAACCTTCCTTGTACATCATAATCTACTCACATTATTTCATCACGAAAGGATGACTGAAAATTCATACGCGTGCATGTGGGCACACACATACACACATACCTGGGGAAAGTTGAAAAAATAAAAAGCATTATAATTGAGTTCCTTTTGGGTGTGTAATCATGTCATGAAACTCAGATTAAACTCAGCCTCAATTCTGTTTTTTATGGCTTGAGACTCCAATACAGTTTACTAAAACAAGAAGACTTGAGGTGAAAAAGAAAAAGAAAATACAGGGAGAAATAATTCTGATGATAGAAATGGTCATTTTGACTGATAACACTTAAAATGTCTACTAGCTGGCCCTTAAGTTTAAATGTTGATAATTGTCTGGACTGTATCTTGAATATTTTATGATTAACACTCTTCCATATTGAATGATAATTAAAATTAGTATGATTGACTGTAAGAAAATTAATTAAAAAGTAAAGTTGGAAATAACCATATTTGCTAACAGTTAAAAATATTAAATATGAACAAATCTGATTATTTTAAAATATCAGGAAAAACAACTCTTAGTTACCTATAGTATGAATTAACACATTAAATTCACTCAAATCTAATGCTTCCATTACCAGAGGAATTCCAGTTTTGCAACTTACAAAAAGCTCATTATTTTATACATATCTTAATATTATGGTAGTGAAAATTAAAGACGCTTAATTAAAATGCCGGAACTGCAATATTAGCAGTTATTAATTGAGTTTCTATTTCAGAGATTTAGAGAAAATACAATTTATTTCTAAAACAGGCAATAAAATCTCAACATGAAAGTCAAACTTATGACTACTTATTTCAGCAGAAATTCAACTTTCTTACCAACTCAATTTATTTTCATATATCAGGGCAGATGGGAATTAGCACAGGACTTAGTCAAATATATTAAAAACAAAATTAAACTCTGACTAAGATATTGAATAGAATTGTAAACTATATTATTGTTCTTCGATATATGAAGAGCATATTAATCAATGCTCTCAATTTACCTGTTTTTCATCATGAATTAGATAGAAGTTTGTTCTCTAGAAACTGCTTCATCACAACTGGGATTCTTTATTTGATCTACATGATTTTATCAATCTACTATAAGCGGTGCAAAGTAAATCAATAAAATATTCCCCCTAAAATTGGTTTTAAAATTTACTTATATCTTGAATAACTATTTTAGTACTCAATGAACAAGAAAGTATTGTGTATTTGGCTTGATAAACAGTCATACATAGACAAATAGAAAAAAATCTGAAAATTTAGTTAGCAAGACCAGGATAGACCAGGCCATCATGAACCTAGGAAAGTTACAGATCACAGTCTTGTTTTATGATTGCTTTTCTAATTTTGTTATCCATCTCTTTGGAAATCTGGCCTTTTTTCTTCTCATATGTCTGAAATATTATCAATGTAATATTTATAAATTTTCTCTATATTGCAATTAATTAGAGTTACTAATTAGTAGTCAAGAGTAATTTAAAAAATGTTTAAAGTGATTCAAATACATGGAAAGGAATCAAACATGGAGTACTATTATCTTAATATAACAAAAAGTCTTGTATGAAAGTGATAGGATAGAATGGTTACAAACTGGGGCAAAGGCCTTCATTTCTAAATGCTCCCCTCTAGTATGAGTTGCCCAGTCATTTAAGAATCATTATTTTCTTTTTCTCTTTTATTTAAAAAAATGCAGCATATAGTTGCTATATTGATCATAATACATGTTTTCCAAATAATTGAAAGCAGTTATTAAAAATGAATGAAAATAAAAAATAAAATGGAATAGAAGAGAAAAAAGAAACATAGAAAAACTACAGTAGCAAACTCATTTGTGAAAATTATTTTATCACCAATAAAATCTTTAATACAATGGCGGAAGATTTAGTTAGCTCTTGTTGATATATGCCCAATCTTCAATTCAGTTTTCTTTTAGGGATGATATCATCAAACAAATGAAGCTATCCAGAAATTCAAGGCTATTATCCAATGATTTTTAGGGTCATACACGCATTTGCAGTTCGAACATGGTGACTAGATTTGTGGATATGGTTACAGTTGCCTGGTTTTCCTGGAAGAAGGAAGATATAGGGGAAAGGGGGAAAGTAACCACACTCATTCCAAAAAAAAAAAATCCTGGTGATATCTGCCCAACACCCAAGGTAGCTGAAGTGTGGTCAGATCGGTGTCCCCACAGGAAATCATAAAGAGTAAGTGGTGAGGCAGGATCATGGGGAAATGGTAAATCTAAGTGATGGAGCCAGCAAGCATGGCTTCAGCAGGGTTGAGGCTTAGCCCACTTTCTCCTCTATGACGTCCAGCTTTGTGCTGTGTAGACCTTTGTAGCCATAATCTTTCATGCCTCAGCTTGAATCTCATTTGAGAAAATATGGGAAAATTCTTTAAATTAAAAAATTGTTTTTTAGGCCACACTTGGAGGTGCTCAGCTCTTTCTCTTGTCTAGACACTCAGAAACCATTCCTGGTGGGTTTAGGATGCCATATGTGGTGCCGGGGATTGAACAATGACTTACCTTGCTGTCCCAAGAATCTTGAGACCCAAGAATTTATTTATTGACTAATATTTGTACACCTGTGATAATTGGTATTCTAGAAAATATTAATAGCTATCCCAAGGCTATGTTTCTAGTGCCACAACCTACTCATTTAGTATAGCTGTAAAGCATTTATTTTATTTTATTTTTTTGGTTTTTAGGTCACTCCCGGCAGTGCTCAGGGGTTACTCCTGGCTCCATGCTCAGAAATTGCTCCTGGCAGGCACGGGGGACCATATAGGGCACCGGGATTCGAATCGATGACCTTTTGCATGAAAGGCAAACGCCTTACCTCCATGCTATTTCCCAGGCCCTGTAAAACATTTATATACACAGAACAAGATAGTGTCCTTAGCCTCCTCTTTAGCCCTCCCAATAGCCTTCTGTTATCTATGATAACCTAATCAAAAAATTCTATCATGGCCTATCACTTCCACTGGAATCCATCCCAATCTAAAGCAATTTATTTACATTACCTCACTAAGCCCATATATTCACAATGGCTATGTTTGATATGTTGTGAAGACAAAAAGCTAAATTTCTGGAGGCAAAGGAAAAATCTTTTCATTAGAAGAAATTTTGGCAGACACCAATTTAAGGTCAGAGCTTCAGCGAGTCAAGATATCTTTACCACAAAACAAATTCTGAGGCTATTTTTTCATTCAATAAATATTTGCTGGGCATATATTCTTCAGCATAAGTATTGTGAAACTTCAATCTCACACAAACTGAGATAAAATTGCCTCTTTGGGAACCAAATTATTGCACAGTGGGTAGGGCATTTGCCTTGCAAGTGGCCAACCTGCTCCTATCCCCAGCATCCCATATAGTTCCCCAAGCCTGTCAGGAGTAATTTCTGAGCCCAGAGCCAGGAGTAAGCTCTAAGTGCTAGTGGGTGTGGCTCAAAAACAAACGAATAAAAAAAAGTGCCTCCTTAAAGTTGGAGAAGTAGTATGGCAAATAGGGTGTTTTTACATGTTCCATCTGAATTTAATCCTGACACCATATATGATTCCCCAAGCCCTGCCAAAAGTGACTTCTGAGCACAAAGCTGGTAGACCTTGTGCACAGAAAGGTATGACTAAAAGAGAGAAAAAGTATATCAATTTCAATGGCAAAATCAACTATGAAAAGATGTATTTGAAAATAAATCACAGCAAATTAGAATTTTAATAATTAACTAAATAACATAATAGTTGCAATTAAAACTCAGAACACCTACGTAACAGATTTCTATATTTTATAAATTAATTTTTAATTTCATAATTTGTCATTTGTAATGAGATGCAAAATTTTGTGACTATTGTCATACTTGTGAAAACATCTATCAAGAAGATCATCACTGGCTCTGACTAGATGCTGTTGAGAACTTGTATGCTTACAGTTTACATAACAAATATTTGAAGAAATGTTTTACAAATTGCCTTCTGACTCTGAAATATACTAACATTTTCTGTCTTTTCCAAAATGCTTAGGTGCTAAAGCTTTGGGGAAAAAAATTTTTTTTCTCCCTCTTCTGTGATCCTCATTTTATATTCGTATTACACTGAGCACACATGCTTTTGGAAACAATTGTTTTTTTTTTTT
>PVKC010037017.1:0-13131 GCA_004027635.1 Crocidura indochinensis
TTTTTAAGACATAATTGTTTAAATTGAATCAATGTGATATACAGTAACAATTGTTTTTGAGTTTCAGTGATGTATTGTTCCACATCCATACCTTCGCCAGTGTGCATTGCCCTTCATGAATGTCCCTAATTTTCCTCTGTCTTCCACCACCTACCTGCCTGTATGAAAGATGTTATTTTTTAATTTTTTAATAACTTTTTACTTAAACACTAGTTACAGAAATGCTGATAGTTGGGTTTTCAGTCATAGAATATAAACTACCCTTCACCAGGGCAACTTTCCTGCTACCAGTGTCCCATATTTCCCCCTCCCACTCCATCCCTTGCCTGTCCCAGAGACAGATCATTCACAGTAAAAGTAAGTTTAAAAAAAATGGGGCCAGTGCATCAGAGTTAGAAGGTTTTCTAATATCTAGGCTTTTCGTCCATGACTGGGGTGGGCTTTGCTAAGTCTTTGGATATTAACATACTGTCTTTTATTTTTCTTATAGCCTACAGATGAGTGAGATTATTCCATGTTGATCCCTCTCCCTTTGCATCATTTCACTTAGTGTAATAGTCTCCATGGAAATCCATGTATAGGACAATTTTATGACTTCATTTTGCTGTATAGAATTCTATTGTGCATATGTATCATATTCTCCTTATCCTCTCATCTGTTGTTGGGCACTTGGGTTCTAAACAAATTTTTGATATTGCAAATAGTGCTGCAGTGAACATAGCAGTGCACATGCGTTTCTGCATCGTGTTTTTTGGGTCCCTAGGATATATTCCCTGGAGTGGTATTGTTGGGTCATATAAGAGCTCAAGTAGATAGATGATAGATAGATAGATAGATAGATAGATAGATAGATAGATAGATAGATAGATAGATAGATAGATAGATAGATAGATAGATAGATATACAGACAGACAGACAGACAGATAGATAGATAGATAGATAGATGATAGATAGATGATAGATAAATAGATTGATTGATATGTAAAAATTTTTATTGAGACCAATGTAAATCACAAATTTTCCACAATTGTATTTCAGGTACATAGTGACATTGAATTAGGGCCATTCCCACCACTACCGTTGCCCTCCCTTCACCATAGTTCCCAGCATTCATCCCTATCATACCTTCATCCTTAGGCCCCTGGACTGCTAGTTAAACAGATCCTTTTGTGTATAGCTTAGTAAAGAAAAAAAATAAGTGAATGGGAGCCCCTGACCAGAAGCTATAAATATAAATAAAATTTAAAAAAGAAAGAAGAACAAAATTTCTAACTGGAGGTATATTAAGTTCCTGTCTGCGCTTTGCAGTTGCATTGAGAGGACACTCCATCTTGTCCCTAAAATTAACTGCATGTCTAAAGATTCATCCTGAAGACAAATAGCTATCATCCTTTCTTTGCTTCCTCATTCCACAATGTACTTTGGAGATTTTAATTCCCTGGTTTATACTTCATCTCTAAAATGACTTCTCTCAATTTTTGTGAATTAAATGTGACTTACAGAATTTATTATTTTAACTACCTGGATTCTTATTTCTTCTACTCCTTTTTACTCCTAATTCTTTCCTTCTCACATCTACTCCCTTATTCATTCAGAGGTAACTATGCCCTGTTCCTACTATCAATTCCCTTAACACCTCTTGTTTTTTTTTTGTTTGTTTTTTGGGTCACACCCAGTGACGCTCAGGGGTTACTCCTGGCTATGCGCTCAGAAGTCGCTCCTGGCAGAGGCACAGGGGAACCATATGGGAACCGGGGGATCGAACCGTGGTCCGTTCAAGGCTAGCGTGGTAAGGCAGGCACCTTACCTGCAGTGCCACCGCCCGGCCCCAACACCTTCCTTTTAATATTTTCTATAATCAGATAAAATATTTTGTAAGTTTAAGATGTACAATGTGTTCACCTGAAACACTTTTATATTGCAAAATTATTAACACTTTAATTTGAGCTACCAACTCTATTCAGCCACAAAATTACCATTTCCTTTTGTAGTAAAGATATTTCAGATTTTTAAAAATTTACTCTATCTCTACTCCATTATCTCTGGCTTGGAAACACCAAAATTTCCTTATTACCAAGTTTTTATATTTTCTTGGAACAGAAAAGTTGGTTGAAGAAAAGAATCCACTCTCATGAGTGATCTTTGATTCCCACAGTTCCCTTTATCTATAGATCCACACTTTAAGTTCTTGGCAGAAAAATCATCTCAAAATTATTACCATGTCCACATTCTCTCCTGAATCCGCTTTGTTCACACATTTATCTCATCACTTCAATCAAAATTTCTCTCATCAAAGTCACCACGAACCTCCATCTGGTTAATTTCCAGAGATTTTCTTTTTCTTATCTGATTATTACCATCTCAGAGTGAATTCTTCTATTCTCCAAATATTTTTTTCCATCACTTTTTTAGGACACTTTGTTCTGATTTCCTTCTTACTTTATTACTTGCTGCCCTTCCCTTGATTGTTAACCTTCAGTGTATCTTGGACTTACTTCATGAATGCTATATACCATCTCTGTTGGTCATCTCAATCACTCTTGTGGCGTTCGGTACTTCTAGTCTCTGACTTCCAGCCTTCTCCATTGAGATCCAGTTTCATATCAAATTAAAAAAAAAGTTAAAAAGAATTATAATCAAACCAGAATGCCTGTCACATCCTCCAACAAAATAGGAAACATGCCAATAATATATTCCATGCAAAAAAGAGTAACTTCTTTCTTCTTTAATTGACTCAAAGTCTTTGCCTCCATTGCATTGCCTTTTCCTGGAATATTGTTATTTCAGAAACTAAGTATTTACAGTGGCCTGTAACTACCCTAAAATCAAGATCCCAGAGCCTGTGACTCATATACAACTATTACATCTTGTTGTTTCATGTTGTAGTTGTAGAGTTCTAAGGTTGAATTTCAGAAACGTTTTGAGTCCGGGGCCATAATATTGACTTATCTTCTTCTGATGACAATTTATATTTGCACATTCTGGTTTTATGCTTCTTAGTTCTTAATGCTACAGAATTTTTATCTTGCATTAGTTTCCCTTTACCCATTCAATTTTTAAACTCCATAAATAGAGAATTGTTTTCTTTATTGTATATTCCCCAGTATTTGAAAAGTTCCTAACTTAAAGTACAGTATCAAGAACACATTTCATGAAGAAAGCAGTATTTATATTCCTTGGAGAATGCAAAAGTAAAAAGACATACAGTAGTTGGAGGAAAGAGAACAATCAGAAGGTTTTATTATCATAAAAATGTTCTCTCTTGAGACTGGAGTGATGGCACAAGCTGTGGGGCATTTGCCTTTTACACGCTAGCCTAGAAAGTACTGCAGTTCAATATCCCGACGTCTCTTATGGTCCCCCAAACCAGGAGTGATTTCTGAGCACATAGCCAGGAGTAACCCCTGAGCTCGCTGGGTGTGACCTCCCCCAAAAGCGAAAAATAAAATGTTCTTTCTTCTTGGTTTCAAATGTTGGTTAAAATAGTCACTATAGACTTTCTCTTTCTTTCTTTCTTTCTTTCTTTCTTTCTTTCTTTCTTTCTTTCTTTCTTTCTTTCTTTCTTTCTTTCTTTCTTTCTTTCTTCTTTCTTTCTTTCTTTCTCTTTCTGTCTTTCTTTCTCTCTCTTTTTCTTTCTTTCTTTCTTTCTTTCTTTCTCTCTCTCTCTTTCTTTCTTTCTTTCTCTCTCTTTCTTTCTTTCTTTCTTTCTTTCTTTCTCTCTCTTTCTTTCTTTCTCTTTCTCTCTCTCTTTCTCTCTTTCTCTCTTTCTCTCTTTCTTTCTTTCTTTCTTTCTTTCTTTCTTTCTTTCTTTCTTTCTTTTTTTCTTTCTTTCTTTCTTTTTTCTTTTCTTCCTTTCTGGTATTTTTGGGAAAGTCACACCCAACAGCGCTCAGGGGTTACTACTGGCTCTGCTCTCAGAAATCACTCCTGACAGGCTCTGGGGACTATACGGGATGCTAGGATTCGAACCACTGTCCAACCTGGGTCAGCTGCATGCAAGGCAAAAGCTGTACTGCTGTGCTATTTCTCCAGTCCCAATATTGTTTCTTTATTAAGTTAAATCATATTTAATAAAGAAAAACTGACAGTCCTGATTCTGTTTCTGGCAAGTTTATTCCACAGGGTTGACTTGGCTCACAAGCT
Source organism: Crocidura indochinensis (assembly GCA_004027635.1). NCBI lineage: Eukaryota > Metazoa > Chordata > Mammalia > Eulipotyphla > Soricidae > Crocidura > Crocidura indochinensis. The sequence continues at coordinate 4,144 of PVKC010037017.1, forward strand.
GGCTTCAAGTCTTTTATTTTAATTCTATTTAAATTTTTTTATTTTTTATTTTTGACTTATAATCCTATATATATTGGTTTCTTGTAAACATTCTTCCTCCTCCATGTCCTCCAGTCTTTCATTTAGTGTCTACCCATCAGATTCACAACCTATTAGATGCTCTATTTTTCTCCACATAAAATGGAACAACTTTCATAAATCTGCTTAGAATAGTCAGTGTGTCTTTCAAAACAGCAGCCAAGAAAGTCCTGACTTCCACGAAAATAAGATTCAGTTGCAGAGGACAATAGCTTTGGTCACCCTGTGGTATGAAAGAGTTCACTGAAAGACACCAAATCGTCTTTGGGTGCAGATCTGTGTCTGGAATGAAGATGCAAAGCATAATTTTTCTAATTTACCTCTACATTTATTCACTCAGTGACTCATTCTCTGAATTTTCAACAAATATCGTTGTTCATCTCCTTTGTGTCATGATCTGTGACAAGTACCAAGGATGTGGCAAAATAAAAAAATACTTGGTCAGAGTTTGGTGAAGCCTAAATTCTATTGGTTCAAAATCCAGTACAGAAACAAAAGGTACTATCAGGCAGAGGTCATAAACATGGCAGAAATCACAGATCAAAATTGGTAAATGACTATGCAGTGGACATGCAAGACATTATGAAGATAACCTCTAATGACAAGAAGGGACATAATTGTTGGAGTTATATCGTGAAAATCATCACTGGCAAATGGAGTAGTCAATGTACCTACAAAGTCAATAATGATATTCAAATTAAGTAATAGATAATAAATGAATCAATGGATAATGAATTAATTATTGCCTATTATCTTTTACAATTAGTTCTACAATATCCATTGCAAATTAGTAGGCAGTAATTATGGAAATGTGAACAATATAGGAAGAGGGAGTTGAACAAAAACTACACACATTCACAGCCCAGAAAGATGTTCCTATTTTTCAGTGTACATGCAATGCTTATTTATTTTTAACACAGCCATAAACATGCTTCATTATCTGTATTCTTTATGAGATAAACTTTCATAAGCTAGGCTTCAAGCTGGGTATTCATAATTATACTGATTTATCTAGTGATTCTGGAATCTGTAGAAAGTCTATTAATTTATATCCTACAAACATGGCATTTTCCCCTATTCTGATTGCATTTTGTTTTAAAACACGAAGAAAAAAGTCATAATCATCATCAAGCAAATTTCTGCAATATTCTTTTAACCCACTCACACATCAGAAACCAACATTAGTTTCTAGTTTGTCCTTCCTGTAATTTTTATAAAAATGGTAAGCGATTTTACCATAGATAATGCAGTAAACTAAATAATCTTTCATTATGAAATTTAAATCCTTACAATATATCTAATAAAGCACTCCATATCAACTTAGAGGAAACTTTAAAAAAATTTAAAGGTACATAGTAATTTATGAGGATGGTGCAGTGATACATTATATGATAACTTATGTCTGATTGTATGTTTGCACTACTTTTTATTAAAATTTATAACTCAGGGGCCGGGCGGTGACACTGAAAGTAAGGTGCCTGCCTTACCACGCTAGCCTTGGACGGACCTCGGTTCGATCCCCAGTGTTCCATATGGTCCCCCAGGCCAGCCAGGGGCGACTTCTGAGCGCATAGCCAGGAGTAACCCCTGAGCGTCACTGGGTGTGGCCCAAAAACCAAAAAAAATTTATAACTCAGTGAATGGACCTAGAGAGCAATAGAATGACTGAAGTAATTTTGGAAGGACAAATAGAGAATGGTCTATTTCATATGTGGGGATAAATAAACATTGTAAGAGAACAACACATGGCCAAAGGCAATAGAATTGGAGTATGTCTAAAGAATGAAGACTTTTGAAGGAGACAAAGGGGTAATGCATTTATTCGGGCATTGGTGGAAGGAAATGAACACTTTTTTGGTGATTTTACTATTGGAATGTCTTGTGCATAAAATGCTACCATTAATAACATTGTGAATCATAGTGCTTCAATACAAATAATGGAAGAATTATAACTTTCAACTCAAAATGATTCTATCAGTAACTCAATGGAATTATTTTTTTTAATTTAAATGTGTAGGGTGCTTGCCTTACATGCCAGTTTGATATTCAGCATCCAGTATGAATCCCAGAGTACTGGCTGAAGTAAAGTTGCTGGGTGATCCACACTGCTGAGTGTGATCCCTCGAAAAGCACAGAAATCAAATAAAACTTTATTCATATTTTGTTTGCATCCAATATAGTACCTTTGGTATAAATTCCTAGACATGTTTTTGTGTGAAAGGTTAAATGCACATAAAAGTTACTGCCAAATTGTTCTCCAAATGATCTATACCAGTTTCTGCCAGTTCTAACGAATGTTCACTTTATAAGACTCCTCTTGGAAAACTTGTAATTTACATTGATCACAATAAATAAAAAAATAAAATTAAGCTAGCAGCTGAAAAAAATTTTAAAAAAGACCCTTCCTAAGTAAGCACACTTCTGAAACACTGCATATTTGATATCTTTGTGGTTCTCATTTACATTTTTTAATTGCAAAGCTGAGCATACTTTTATTTATGAAAGAAAAAACTGTACATCTTTTAAATTAAGTGCATTTAATTAGATAAAATATATAATTTATACATTACTTATATTTAACATATTTAACTTACCAGTGTTTTCTCCAAGATTATATAGTATCTTTTGCTCATTCTATTTTTTCAAGAATCAAGTTCAACCAATGAGAAGGGTCTATTCCAAACATAATTGTTTTACTTAATAAATACCTGTCTAATTAGAAAAATCTAATTTAAAAAAAAAAACTAATATCAGTGGGCAGTCCTACAGCAGCAAAGTTATGAAGGAAATGGTAAAGAAAGCAAAGAAGTTATTCAACATACTTAAACATGTTAACTGATATTAAGTAGTGGACAGCCTAAGAAAATATAATACCCATCAAAGAAATTTATAAAATTAAAGAATACCCTAGATTAAAATATTATTTTCTATTTATGACTCTAAAATAAATCAGAGCACTATTTTTATATCTACTGATATCTAGCAGACAAAAACAAAGAATTTCTGGCTAAATCAGATGGATGAAACCAACTGACATTGGGCAAGTCATTCTATCTCGATGCTGGAGAACATGTATAAGGTCCCAGCTTCGAGTCCCTGCATGGCCTGACTTCTTGAGTGCCACCAGATGTAGCCAAAAGTCTCCCAACACTGCCAAGGAACCTAAAGACCTAGAACAAAAAAAAAAAAAAAAAAAGGAAGATCAAAGAGCCAGAGAGATAGTGTGGAGGTAGGGCATTTGCCTTGCGTGCAGAAGTACAGTGGTTTGAATCCAGGCATCCCATATGGTCCCCGAGCCTGCCAGTAGCAATTTTTGAGCATAGAGCCAGGACGAACCTCTGAGATGTTGGGTGTGACCGAAAAATAAAACAAAAACAAAAATAAAAAGAAAAACAAAAGATCAATGAAAGATGAGAGAGACTACAACAGGTAGGGCATTTTGCCTTAGATGCAGCCATTTTGGGTTCGATTCCTGGCATCTCTAATGGTCAGTAGTGACCGTTGAGCTCAGAGCCAGGAGGAAACTCTAACCACAGTTGGATGTGACCCTTCAAAATAAGTTATTATATATGGTGTAACAAGTAAACTTGGCTGCTTATGTGAATACATATTAAAAGATCAAACACTCTATACACATGTAAGATATATATCCCACATTTTTATACTTGTAGTGTGCCAGGCAATAAGCATTATAGGGTATTATTATTAAAGTTTTTATTAATAATATTAGGGTATTAATATTAGGGTATTATTAATAAAGTTTTTATTATGGACCACCATTCAAAATGTATCACTTTATCAAAATGTGAAGGTTATTTTCAAAAAATATTTCAGGTTTTCTGAAGACCTTAGGTGATTTTTCAACAGTTTCCTTTAACACTTCATGATTTTAGGGAGTAGAAACAGAAAGAGACTGGCCATCACTGTGTTGCTGCTACTTTAATGTTTATAGAAATTCTTTAGCAAAAGATGATATACTTTGCTTGTACTGATTGGCTAAATAGAATTCATTTAACCTAGTGTAAAACATATGGTCAATTAGATTGAGTCCATTAGTCAAGCTGCCAATTTTTATTGTAAAGAACACATAGGGTTTGGATTAGCCAACTCAAAATTTCTAACTAGTTTGAACTATTCTTTCTGCTTTTAGTGAGAATGTCTCATAAATATAGCACCAATATGAACATTCAAGCATGGATTATCCAGATGAAGAGTCCATATTATAGATTTAAATTAAAACAAAACAATCAGGAGTAGAAAATTTGTGGTCAAGGGTATCTTTATTCTGGTAACTTTTGGGCTGAGCATGGCTGAACCATGGCAAGGGTAGAGAGTCCCTCATCTATAGGCTAACCTATATTTGTATTGGATTTTTTTAGTCCCAGGTCAATTATCCCAATTGACCAAAACAAGACTTATTCATTGATGAGTCAGTGGTTTATCTCACAAAGCTATTCCCACCATTAAACACTCTAGACATATTACTGCCAGAAATATTAATCACAAGAAGATGATACTCATTCATGGGAGAATCACAGACATTCTGAATCATATTTGACTTTATGTCTCAATAATGTCTCCTTCCTTGTCATTATTAAATTAGGCCTTGACTTCACTTATGTCAATGTATGTTGTTACAACAGTGTATGAGAAGGCTCTATTAGTAACATACATTGAATTTTTGCATTTTTTCTCACAATTTTATAAAGTATGGCAACAAAGCTTAGTAATACCTGGTTTATATTACCACAACTAAATAACCTGGATACTAACAGAGAGATATCAATTGTTGAAACTGGATTCAAACACATGTCACTCATAAGTAGAGAGGGTATGACTACTATATTACTGCAGCAATAAAAGTTATGTAAAACATAAATTTAAACTCAAATTAGCATGATGTACACATAGAATATTTACAGTTAGACCCATCATTAATTATACAGCATTGTTAGTACACAAATAAAATATAAAATTCACTAGAGTCTTTCTATCTTCACCTCTTTTTTTTATCAAAATAATACTGTTTTGCAAGAGTATAAATGTTTACACATTTTAGGATTTCATCGTTACCACACCATGCCCATCAATAAAGTATCAATATTCTCCAGTGAAGTCCCCTGGAGCCTTTACCTATTGTCCTTTTTAGGTAACCTCAATTCTGTGGTCAAAGAGTTTGATTTCACTAGTATATTAATTATCAATTCCTCCATTGCTATCTTTATTTCTATCTGGCGTAAGAGTGTTTTAATCTTGGAGCTGGAGTGATAATAGAGTGGGACTGGCATTTGCCTTACAAAAGTGAACACAGATTCAATTCTTGACAGTCGATATAGTCCTTTAAACACTTTCAAGACTAATTCCTGAGTGCAGAACCAGAAGTAACCCCTGGACATTCTTGAGTGTTCCCCAAAAAGAGTATGACCATCTAATATTTGTCTTCCATCTTTTATTTCATTTAGCATGATCCCCTTTAGTTCCATCCATATTGTAGCAAAATCAAATTTTTATATTTTTTTCCTTATAGTTTAGTATTCCACTCATTCTGCATATATACCCCAACATTTGTTTTTGGTTTTTGGGTCACACCCCATGATGCTCAGGGGTTATTCCTGGCTATGCACTGAGAAATTGCACCTGGCTTGGGGACCATATGGGATGCCAGGGGATTGAACTGCGGTCCATCCTATGTCAGCACATGCAAGGCAAATTTCCTACCTCTTGCACCACTTCTCTGACCTCATATACCCCAAGTGTTTTTTTAAACCATTTATATACTGTTGAAGAGTTGGGCTATTTCCATTCATTGCTTACAAATTGTAAATAGAGCTGCAATAAACACTGGGGTGCATAAATATTTTTTGAGCTACTGATATTGTGGTTTTCAAATAGATGCTTAGCAGTGGAATTTTTGATCATATGTTAATTCTGTTTTATTTTAAATAAATATAGATACTGATTTCTGGATATTTAATCAATTTCCATTCTCAGAACAATGAATGAAAATTTTATTTTCTACATATACTCATCAGCATTTTTTTAATTATATCATTCTCACTTTGGTAAGATGATATTTCATTGATGTTATTGTTTGTCTTTTCCTGATAATCAGATATGATGAATATTTTCTCAAAGTGTTTGTTGACCATCTGCATACCTTTGTGGAGAAGATTTTTCTTAGCTACTCCTACTAACTTCCAATAGACAGAACTAAATATCCAAGCCAAAGTCAAAAACAATAGACTCAAACTATGTCAATTCAATCTAAAATTAAAATGGATTTGTTGTACTGGCAGGCTAGGGGACAAAGTGTAATGATATCGGATGTACTCTGGGAACATTGTTGGAGGGAGGTTGACACTGGTGGTGGGATTGGCCTTAATCCACTGTGTGTCTGAAATTCAACTATGAAGGACTTTGTTAATTACAACGGTTTCAATAAAATAAAATTAAAAAAAAATAAAAGCTAAGAAATTTGGGGAAAATGTTGAATAACTTGTAAAGCCACTACTATTCAAAAGAATAAACAAGATGGCCCTTTAAGTTCAAAAACTTTACTTGCCCCTAGACACATATCTTTACAGAAAACTTAAACTCCTCAAAGCTATTTTAAATATTGAACTTCCTCAACAGAATGATAGAGTTAAAGCTTTATAAAAATTGTAATTGAGTTTTATAGTTATTAGATTACTTTCTTTTCAATATGATACATAGTATTGTTTATTTTGGCATAAAGTTGGTTAACAAAATCAAATATGAGTAATAATAAACTACTGATAGAATTATTGTTTTCAGACAAATAGTAGACAAAGGCCAGGAATATGGATCAAATGGTAGAGCATAGGTCATGCATATATTGGACCCTGGGTTCAATGCTTCTCACCATGGGCCATTAAATGATATATGTCCCTTGTGTGAATCTTCTGTGCATTTCAGAGACATGCACCCCTGTATAATAATTATAAACAATTGTTGACCAGTCAATATTCCTCATGGCATTGCATCCTAAAACAACAAATTAGTAAGTTAAAACAAATTAGTCCTCCATCTTGCAAAACAAAATGTGGACAATAGAAGCAAACAGAGTTTAAAGCAAGGTGTTGACATGGAAATGTGGGCAGATATGTAAATTATTTGCCTTAGTTTTATTGTTTTTTAATTCAGAACTAAAAAAGGGACCATATACAACTTTTGTAAGAATCAACACTCTTAGCCACACAATACACTTAGATTAACATCTGGATTTAGGTACAGCATGTCTTTGGAGATTAGCATTTTGTTCAGCATCATTTCATGATGACACTGATGAAAAAAAACTCTAATTTCCCTATCATTCCTTGTCTTCGGTTTCCTCTCACACCCCAAAGGCATGCTCATAGTTTCGTTGGTGTCTGTTTTGCCTATTCCAGTGCAGCAATGAGAACAGATAACATATAGGGAAAGGCCTGGTGGCAAGGGTTAGGCACTCTTTTGCACTCAAATCTACAGGGCTGGACTCTGGCTACCAGAGACTAAACTGGACAATGAATATATGATCACTGATAACTTTTCATGCTGAATGTGCTCCAAGTCTGTATTAAGAGGTGTTTGGTAATTTGGGGGAGTCTGAGGAACATAGATCTCACTTGCATAACTTAGCCTGTAATCAGATTGGTTCCTCTTAAAAAAATTACCATAAAATTAAAATCTCCAAGAATCTATTGACAAGTGAGAATTTCTTTTACTCAATATCACTTAGATAATATCATATGACTGACTTATTAGATTAATTATTTTGAGCATATTCTCTGTCTACATATGCTTTAAAAATATCAAAAAAGTAAAAACAACTCATATAATAATCACATTTTAACTTTTCAAATGTGCTTTCTAAATAATTTTATTTCAAGAAAACATTAACCAGGGAGCGTGCCTTTTATGTTAGCAAATCTAGCTGTCAATCACCTTTATAAAGGAAGCTTAAAAATATTATTTAAGAGATGGAATCATACAGTTTATTGTGGGTAAAGCTCAAATTCACTTCTTTCTCATTTAGAAAACTGTGTTCCAGAGATGTGTTTTCCATGCTAGGTGTTGGAGAGACTTGGGACCACTCCAGTTATTCTTAAAGGTTCTTTAACCTATATACATTGTACTAATTAAAGTCTATAAACTGAAGTGTTATTGTCTCATAAAGTTATAAAAAATAATTTGAACATGGTGCTAAGAATAAATATATTGCATTTCAATTAATTCACCCTGTGCTATTCTTATATCATTTCCCAATCAGAAAATAAAAATACAAGTAGAGTTTTTTTTTAACTTAAATATCTTCCATTCCTCTTTACCAGTTGTGTGGAATATATAAACAATCAGGGGAAAACACTATGATATGTTATCCACTACATGGCAAATTATTAAGGGACTAAAGAAAAAAAATTAACCCCATATGAGGATGAGTGGCTCCCCCATGAATTGCTACTGAGTAAACACAGAAATATATAAGTTTATATTGAAATACAGCTGTTCATTGACAACCCAATAAGACAACTTTAAAACTCTTTATTAGACAGAGAACTATGTCTCGCCTTATCTCTTTAGACATGAAACATCTACAACTAGAGCATTACATAAATGTTCATTTAATTAAGGTGCAACCTGGTTATCTCTATGCATAGGTTTGTATTGTCAACAGAAATTGGCCACAGTATTCTCTACCCACCTCTCTGAAAATCAAAATTTATAAGGCACATCAACAAAATAAAGGCACTGGGAAGTGTTATATAAGAGCCTCCCCAAGATTCCATAACCTATTTGATCACAGCAACCCTTGGTCCCATAGCTGTCATCAACCTCCTACAGAACTAGTTATCCAAACCACTTAATTTGGAAAAGTCTTCCAAGTTATTCTTATCCATCAAAGTGTCAGTC
>PVKC010037018.1:0-13104 GCA_004027635.1 Crocidura indochinensis
TTTGGGCATTTTCCAGTCACCCCTGAGCCAGGGAAGCCATCTATGAAATATTCAACGGTGTTTATGACATTGCCTGGAAGCCATCCTCTACTGGGGAAGACCCTACTGCTGCTCTGACACTGATTTACTCAAAAGTGTCTTCCCTTAACACTGAGAAGATTTAAACAACAACAACGACTTGCGTACTGGACAGAGCTTTCTGCATTGCCCGTTAATTGTGAGATGACATTATATGCTACTCCGCACTGTCCTGACTTCAATGTGAGATGTACAGATTCCAGGACCTTTAATGCAGAGGCGTGAGATCAGCAACAGAGACTGTGAAAGGTATAACTGTATGGGCACTGCAGACAATGACTGGGATTGGACAAACTGGTCTGCCTGGAGCCTAGAAATGGTCTTTCTGTCAGCAAATTTCAGGGGCAGGGTCTCCTTGTACTTAGGCCAAAGTTTTTCTTTTCCATGACCTCCATACTTTGGTGGACCCATGCAAACGATAATTGCCACACTAACATACTCCTTTTACCAGACTTGCCTGTCCATCCTTATCCATTGTCTTTCAGTAACTATTATTAGTAACCATAATTTAGTCTTTGATCTAAAATTTTGGCTGAATTGTATTTCTTTCTTGGTTAAATATATGTTTAATGTATATGTATTGCATATATAACATGAATATATTGCATATATGTGTATGTATATACCACAACTTCTCTATAATGTTTCTATACTTCCTTATTAAAAATTTTAAAAATTATAAAGCAAACATAATTATCAGAACATTACACTATAACAATCTTACTCTCACCATTTTATTCTGACCTATAGAGTCTCATTTCATATATATATAGTGACTCTAATTAGATATTCTTTGTGTGTAATTTTCTTCTCTGATCATTCTGCTTTCAGTATTCTGTCTGAATTTTGTTATTTTCTAATCACAATATTTCTTACAAGTTTGGGGGGTTGTTTTTTGTTTGTTTTTTTTTGTTTTTTGTTTTTGTTTTTTTGGTTTTTCGGTCATATCCAGTGGCGCTCAGTGGTCACTCCTGGTTCTATGCTCAGAAATTGCCTCCAGTAAGATCAGGAGACCATATGGGATGCCGGGATTCGAACCACTGTCCTGCACGCAAGGTAAATGCTTTACCTCCATGCTATCTCTCCGGCCTCTCCTACAAGTTTTTATGGTTTGGGTATATTTTGGTCAAAACTCTTCAAGCTTCTTAAATCTGTATTAATGCACTTCTTATCTGAAAAAAAAATTTTTTTTTGTTTTTTTTTTGGGGTCACACCCGGCAGTGCTCAGGGGTTACTCCTGGCTCCATGCTCAGGAATTGCTCCTGGCAGGCACGGGGGACCATATGGGGCACCGGGATTCGAACCGATGGCCTTTTGCATGAAAGACAAACGCCTTACCTCCATGCTATCTCCCGGGTCCCTGAAAAATTTTTAATTATAATTTATTTGATAGTTTTCATTAATATCACCTTAGCTGTTCCTCAGAGATTCTTCTTGACCTCACCCCAAACGTCTTTGGAACTTTGTTCCTTTCTCTCTCTTTTTTTGATCTATACTCAGAGGTGTTCAGGGATTACTCCAGTCTTTATGTTCAGGAATTATTCCCTGCAGCTCGGAGGAACCATGCAGTGTCTCAGAGATCAAACCCAGGGCACCCTAATGCAGAGCAAACACCCTACCCACTATATTATCTCTTTGACACTCCCCCATACACACTTTTGTTGTTTTGTGTTGGGGAGGGGGCTATACCGGTGGTTCTCAGGACTTACTCCTGGCTCTGTGCTAACAAATTTGGGAATAATATGAGATGACAGAAATCAAACTCAGGTTGACTACATACTAGGCAAGCACCTTCCTCACTGTACTGTATAACTCCAGCCCTCTGGCTCCTTTTTCTTTCAAATAATTTACCCAGCTTCTGTTGTTTTTCTGGAGCTTTCCTGATTATATCATTGAGATCATTGATTTATTTGTTCCTTTGCTGTCACTCTGCTACTTGAGGTTTTTCACTGAGTTTTTAATTTCACTAAGCATGTTCATGTTTTATCATTCCTGATTATGACTTTGTTTAAAATTTCCTCTGATTTGTTCTTGTAATTTATTGATGATGTATATCATTATCTAAGAAAATTAAATATTCCTTCATGGTATCTCTTGTCAAGGTACCTTGACTGAAATGTTAGAGAATTGATTGGAGATGATAGAGCCTTTCAGATCATTTTCTGGACTAATTGAACTTGGTGGATGCCCACACTTGACCATTTTGTCTGCTGTGTTTTGAGGTCTAGGAATGAGGGTCTGGATTTGTAATTTTCAGGGCATCTTGCTGATGCATTTATGTATTCAGTCATAGGGTCCAGAGTTTAGGAATACCAGAATCCAAAGAAATAAAGCTCAACTAGAGCTTCATATTTTGTAATTGTCTGGCGCCACCTAATGTTAGAATTGTTAGGTTGAGTTGTCCCCCAAAACGTGGAACAGTACTTTGTTCTGAGCATTTTCTGTTTCTTTTCTGGCTCCCAGATTTGGCTTTGTGTTATAAGAATGCTTAAAGCCCCAGAGAATAAATAACTGGGATCTGCAGTTTCTTTGCTCTCCCCTGCTTTCTGAACAGGTGGATTTCTGTTTACGGGCTTACTGTTTCTTCTCAGCACACAGCTTCCTTATGCTTCTCCAGTCCAGTGACTAGAAACTCACTTAAATATTGTTGTTCAGATACAGTTCTCTGGGACACTCCATGGAGGTTTGTACTTCCTTTCTCTAATGGGCTTCTTGCAGAACTTACTCTTTCTATTCTGGTCATTTTGTTTCCCAATAAAACTAACCAGGCCCCTTTCTCCACCATCTGGACCCCCATTACTCTACTTTTAATCTTACCCAATCTTATATGTTGAATATATATATATGTATATGTATATATATATATATATATATAGTTTTTAAAGCAGATTGAGTATATTGGGAACAGATTTGGAATTTTGGTTAAAACCATAATGTTTTTCCAATTCCGATCAAGTTTTTAATGATTTTAAAAAAGAAACAGATGGTGTTGGCATATGTTATTAAGAAAAATATTTCTTGCTTAATCACTGTATATTTTGTATAAGCACTTATTAAATGTTTGAGAGTATGAAAATTTAATTCTTATAAAGAAAAACTCATACTGCATTATGAAATTTTTCCTTGTAATTTCCAAATCTAATTTTTTAAAACTACTTCATTAACTTAGACATTGTTCATACCAGAAATAATTACCCATTTTAATATATTCTAATAACTATATTTATAAAAATTATGATATTAGGCCTTTAATTCACTATTTCCCAAAATAATGTATGATATACATACTTATTTTAATTTAATTTAAGTACTGGACCTTTATTGCTATAAATTTTATTGCTATGTATTTTATGGTTATCACTTTCTAATTAGAGTAAATGGCTATTTGTATTTCATCTATGGTAATTGCATAAGTTGCTTTTCAAATTAAACATAAGTAACTTAAAAGATAATATTTCTGGAAATTTTGTGTGATTAAATTCTCAAGATGGCATTTAATGACTACAATTTTGAAAATTTTGATCATTTTAGGAACAAACATAGCAAAGAAGGAAAAATTTATCATATGTTCTGAGTGATATAGCCAGAATTCAAACACAAGTTTCTTTCCAGTTCAGTTTTCTTTTTCCTTCCCCTCACTATAAGGATTTCAATTTCATGCGGAATTAGGCTGGCTCCTGGCAACTCTGCAAAACTAACCAATGACTTTATTTTGCCATAAGGCAAATAATTATAATCTCAGGCTTTATTCACAGATAAAATGAGTGTCCAGAAATTTGAAATCTAATAAACATGAGGATGTTACTTAGTACTGAAATTCCCTAATTATGGATATGTAAAAGATAAAGAAAAACTTTTTTCTTTTAGTTTGTTGGGCCATAACCAGCACTCAGTGGTTACTCCTGGCTCTAAGCTCAGAAATCGCTCCTGGCAGTCTCGTGGGACCATATGGGATGCCGCAGATTGAACCCAGGTCAGTCCCGAGTTGACAGCATGCAAGGCAAATGCTCTCCAACTGTGCTATCACTCAGCCATCCCAAAAGAACTTTTTTAATGACAGACTTTCAGTACATTAAATGGCACTTCGATTCAGTAGGCCTGGTTTTAGAAATCTTGATATTATAAATCCTAAAATCCTAAAAATGTGGCTGTAAGAGGGTCATGAAAGACTTGAACAGAATTCAGCATCTTTAGTTCAAAAAGCAACAATCCTGGGCTGAAGAGATGATTCAAAAGCCAATGCACATTCAGGAATTCTGGACTTGATTCCCATCTTATGTTCCCCTAAGTACTACTAGGAATAAACCTACAGCATGAGCCAGAAGTAACCTCTGAAAACTATTGGGTATGGCCAAAACCCAAATACAAAACGAAGTCCATTATTAACTAAAAATGTCTCTGCATTTCCACTGGTCATTCCAGTTATAAATATTGTTAAATTTCTAATATCAACATAATGCTAAAACATCAACAATGACTAAAAAGTGTGGCTTTTGGCTTACTTATGTATGAGGTAAGTGGTGGCTCTGAACTAAACTTTACATTCTTTGGAAGCCATATGGAAAATATCACTGTCAATAATGCTTGATGAACCCAAATATTGCTATGGTTTTACTCCAAGAAATATCAGTGTACTGATCCAACTGTTTAGTGTTCATTTATGTTTAAGGTCATAAATCACATGATTTTTCTATTAACATATTTATGAAAAATTACAGAACTTGCCACTTGAATAGTTCTGGGAGAGTCAGGGAGAGAGAGAGAGACAGACAGACAGAGTTAAAGAGCTAATTCTTTGATAGGTGATGGGTAAAGAGCGTGCAGAGATAGAAAGTATACAGAAATGTGTTTTCATTTTAAGGCATGAATTATATACCATTTACTTTTTCACACACTTAGGCAAAATTGTAGTCCTAGTTCTTTTAAGTAAGGTCACACTTAGAGGACCCTACTTCTTGGGCCAATGCCAGATGGGAGAGAGGATGTAATGAATATAAATACCCATATAAAAGGCAAACGTATTTTGTGGTATTTATGTTTGCCTCTATTCAATTTTCTTTCAAATTTTAGACAGTGTCTGAAATATCGGATTTAACCAGAATGAATATAAAGCCCTGTGAAACCCAGTATCTAATGATCTCTGGAAAAGTCCACTATTTTTCTTTCTTGGAAACAACTTAAAGCATTGGTGATGATGAATAATGCACCTTCTTTTCCAGGAACCAAAGAGAGATCTGATATCCAGTTTGAAGAAAACTGCATCTGAAGTCATCACCAAGTTGTTCCCCACTGGATTATCTAAAAAGAAACTGAATCAGTATTCAAATGGAAAACCTCCTAAGATCATCTAAGATACTGTTTGTTTCCTCTTAGCAACAACCACTAGCTTTTCATATTTTTAAATAATTTTTAAATTTAAAAAATTATATTCTATGATATAATCCTTACTTGAGTTTTGATCATATTTACCTTTCACATTCTGGCACTCCAAAAGACTGAGAAAATATTTCTTATTAAAATGAGAAGCTATCACTAAGATTAAAAACTCAGAACTGGGGACAGGAGAGATAGATAGCACAGTGGTAGGGAGTTTGCCTTAGATGCTGAAGGACAGTGGTTCGAATCCCGGTATCCCATATGGTCCCTTGAACCTGCTGGGAGCGATTTCTGAGCATAGAGCCAGGAGTAACCCCTGATGCCATCATTTTTGGTGACAGAATATTCTCAGAGTAATTTAAGCTGAGCCATTGATGATTCAAGAGCTTGATAAACAATCATTTTAATCCATTCATTATAGTTATAGCAGTTATAGCAGCCAATATCCAAACAACTCAGTGAAGTAGAATAGAAAACATAAAACTAGAAGTCTGCTAGGTAAAATCTTTTACTTGTATAACAAAAGAATAACTCAATCCTAAATTAAAAGGACAAATTTTAGTTTTTAAATGATGATAGCACACTGGCTATTCTTCTGAGGGAAATATAAAAATTGAAATCTCCCTTTTCTAATCTTGCACAAGCACAGCAATATATTACATGAATAATTTATTTACTTTAAATATTAAGTAGTAAAGTAAATGTAGGGGACCACATAGGCAATCTATACTTATTTCAATCAGGGTCATTGGTAACCATACCAAACCCCACTGAAATGGATTGATCCTCCATCATATCCTCAGGTTCTTTTATATGAATCAATACAGACATATAAATTAACCTCATATGTGCATTGTGGAACATGAAAGAAAATTGATTGACCCAGGGAAACCTTATACAACAAACATCTGGAGACTCACCATTTTCACACAGTGAATTAGAGGAAAATCAATATTGTTCTTATTAATATTGTAGGAAAAATGGAAAGAACTAATATTAATCAAGGATGTATTGTATACTAATCCGCAGCTTTTTAAAAGACTCTAAAAACACTAAACAAAGTAAGTAAAGACAAAAATTATAGAAAATTACTGAAATTTTCAAAAAGAAAGTTTTATAAATGATCAGAAATAAACATACTATATAAAGGGAAACAATAATGCATCTAGGCATTAAATTTTATCAAAAATTATGAGAAAGCAGAATGCAGAAAACATATTTTTAAATTGCTAGAATTGCCAAGCTATAATCCAATATTCAATAAATATATTCTTTATAAATAAAAGTGAGAAAACTACTTTATAGACAATAAACTAAGAGAATTGAATGCCAACATAACGCAAATATTTTAGGTAGTGACATCAACATAATGGGTCTTTAAGAACAAGGAAAACACATGCAAAAGTTTAAAAACTGGGCCCGGAGAGATGGCACAGCGGTGTTTGCCTTGCAAGCAGCCGATCCAGGACCAAACGTGGTTGGTTCAAATCCCGGTGTCCCATGTGGTCCCCCGTGCCTGCCAGGAGCTAGGAGTAACCCCTGAGCACCGCAGAGTGTGACCCCCCCAAAAAAATTAAATGAAATAAAAAATAAAAATGAGTAAAGTTTAAACATATTTTTATTGTCCTTAAAATTTATAACAAAAGGGGCTGGGAGATAGCATGGAGGTAAGGCATTTGCCTTTCATGCAAAAGGCCATTGGTTCGAATCCCGGTTCCCCATATGGTCCCCCGTGCCTGCCAGGAGCAATTTCTGAGCATGGAGCCAGGAGTAACCCCTGAGCACTGCCAGGTGTGACCCAAAAACAAACAAAAAAAATTTATAACAAAAGCTTTCAAGCAAATATTGTTGTGATGATTAATTTTATGTGCCACGTGGTCTTAAGATAACCAGTAAATAATCAGATAATTAATAAAACAATATTTTTGAGTTAATCTATAAAGGTTTTCATAGAAGACTTTTTATAACAATGTAAGTTTTCTGCATGTTATAGTAGTAATGGATAAATGTCACGTAATTCTTCAAATTAATAAAATGTACAATGGGGTTACATCAGAATAACCCTGATGTAAGCAATGAACTTTGAGAGGTAATGATGAGTCCATGTAAGTTCATTAATACTGCATATATCATTATAATGGCAGAAGTTTTTCATGTGCCAGAGTAGAATTACAAGAAATCTTTACACATTCTACTCTACTTTTCTGTGAACCAAACTTGTTATCAGTAAAAGTAAAAAGGGAAAGATGGTGAAGCAGGATGACAGAACACTCATAATAGGAGAGGCAAGCAAACACTATTATGGATGATGTGGTACAATAAGCTTTGTGAATGAAAGCCTGGTACTAACAGTATTGTAATCCTGTTGCCTAAAATAAATTTATATACATATTCATAATATTAAACTATCTCTAAAATCACTTTAGATGGTTACCATACATATCTATATTCATCTGGCTACAAGGCTAACAGAAAGACAAAGTCTTCAGGTTCTGGTATTATTAGTAACTTCCTTGATTTCAGCACTGAGCAGATACATATCCACATCCAGATTTATTCTTGGTCTGTTCTCCTACATCAATATTTTTTTTTGAAAATTGAACAAATTAACTAAACTGTGAAATTTTTCAAAAGCCCCAATGACAGAAATGCCGTAAGTAAAAGTCACTGTTCCTAAAAGATGTCTTTGGAAAAATAATAAATTCATAAGAGAGGCCTAGATGTCAAGACTGAAATAGTCTTTGACCTTAAGAGATATTTACATATCTCCCTAATCATTTTCTGTCACTGTTGGTAAAATCAATGACTTTCGGACCCTACCCAGCTCTGAAACTTCAAATCCTAATATTTCTACACTAACCAAAATGTTCCTGAGAGCCCCACTGTCTGTGACACACAGAAAATGATGAATAAATAAATAAATAAAAAAGAAGAAAAAAAAGAAGCAAGAAGGTGAAAATCTTGGTAGAATGAGGAGCCATAGGACAGGGAGGCAGTGGAAAAGGTAGCAAAGATAAAGGTAACTGCTATCCTTTCCACAATGACTTTGCTGGTAAAATGTCCAAGGAGGTCAGGAGTCACAATAGTAAAAGAGGCCAGGTGCCAAAAGATAGTATAGTAGGCAAGGCAGCTTTCCTTTCACATTGTGGACCAGGATTAAATCCCCAACATAGTTCAATCTCCAGTTCCATATAGTACCCTGAGTCCCAATCACTGCACTCCTTCGGTGTAGTCAATCAGGAGTAAATCTTAAGCATTGCAAAAATCTTTAGATTTTTTTTTAATCAGAGGTCAAAGACTAATGATAGGCATGCACAATTGTCTTTGTTTCTGTTTGTTTGCTTGGTTGGTTTTTTGGGGGGCAAACCAGCAGCACTTAGGGGTTACTCCTGGTTCTGTACTTAGAAATGGTTCCTGGCTTGGAGGACCATATGGGATCACGGGAATCTAAACCAGGTTCAATGCGGGTAGGGAGCATGTAAGGCAAACACCCTAAGTCTGTAATTTCTCTCTGGCCCAGCACAAAGCCTAAAGATAAGAACTGTTTATCCTTTAATATGGTTTGTAAATTATATGGAGTATTCCTTAGAGGACCAGACCATCAAGTAATTTTATTGTCCATTCTGGCTTCCAATCTAATTACTTGCTTCCACATCAAGGAAAAGAAATTTAGAGTACTACCTACTACCTACTTGATGAAATGTCCCTTTTCTTTTTTTTTTCTTTATTAAAACATCTTGATTACATATATGGTTGTGATTAGGTTTCAATCATGTAAGTAACGCCCCCTTCATGAGATCACAATTCCTAAAATTTGATATCAACTTAGATATTTGATATCAACATTTCTAATATAGGTCTTCCACCTATTTACCTTAGTTGATTCTTGGGTACTTGATTTTATAAAGCACAATTATGAATGGGGGTGTTTTTTAAATAACTCTTCTCTTTCATTATTTATATGTAGAAAAGCCATGGATTTTTGCATATTAATTCTGTAACCTGTTATTTTACTATACAAATATATTATTTTTAGATACTTGCTGCATTCTAGGTTTTCTAAATATAGTTCTGTTATCTGCCAATAGTAAGAGTTTGACTTCTTCCTTCAGATAATGATGACATTGATATATATTTTCTTGCCTAATTATATGACAAATATTTCCAATACTATATTGAATAGAAGTGGCAAGAGAAGGATACTTGTCTTGTACTATATCTATCCTAGAGAAAAGATATTTAGTTTTTCCCCATTGAGTATAGCATTTTTGGTGGGCTTGTGGTAAATGGCTTTGACTATATTGAGTAAAGTTCTTTCGATTTCCATCTTGATGAGAGTTTTTATCATGAATGGGTGCTGTCAAATTGTCAAATGCTTTCTCTGCATCTATTACTATGATCAAATGAGTCTTATTTTTTTCTATAATTGATATGGTGTGTTATGTTGATTTAACTATGTATGTTAAACCATCCTTACATACCTGAAATCACTCCTATTTTGTCATGGTATATGAGGATACTTGTATCTGAATTCATCAAAGATATCAGCCTGCAATTCTCTATTTTTTGTCATATCTACTTCTGCTTTTGGTATCAGGGTGATGCTAGCTTCATAGAAACTGAGAGTGTTAATTTCTTCAATTTCCTGAAAGAGCTTGAAAAGGAATGGCAATAGGTCCTCTTTAAAGGTCTGAAAGGATTCACTAGAGAATTCATCTGGGCCTGGGCTTTTGTTTTGGGGAAGACTTTTGATTACCATTTCAATTTCCTACATAGTGATAAGTCTGTTCAGGTATTCCAAATCATCTTGGCTTAATCTTGGCAGATATACAAGTCCAAGAATTTATCCTTTTCTTCTAGGTCCTTTTATTTTTTTGTCATATAGATTCTCAAAGTATCTCTGATTGGGGCAGGAGAGGTAGCTCAGTGGTAGGGCATTTGCCTTTTGTGCAGCCAATCAGGATGAATGGTGGTTCAAATCCTGGCATCCCATATGCCTGCCAGGAGCTATTTCTGAGCACAGTCAGGAGTAATCCCTGAGCACTGCCAGGTGTGACCCAAAAAGACAAAAAAACTGAAAACAAAAAAGTAATCTTTGATTATCCTTTGAATTTCTGTAGTATCTATTGTGACATCACCACTTTTGATTCTGATTTGGTTTTTTAGGGTTATCTCTATATTTCTTTATGAATCTTTCTAGAAAATTACCATTTCAAAAAATAAAAGAGGGGGCTAGAGTCATAGTAAATGGATAGAGTTTTTGCCTTGCACATGGCTATTCCCACTTCTATCCTTGGTATTTAATATGGATCCCAAGTACCACAAGGATTTATTCCTGAGCGCAGAGTCAGGAATAACCCATAAACACCACTTGGTGTGGCCAAAGTAAAGAAATAGACAAGAGGATACAAAGAAATGGAAATACACATCCTGATCATGGATAGGAGAATTAACATCACTAAAATGGCAATACTATCCAAAGTATTGGACAGATTTAATACAATATATACTCATAACATATTTCAAATTAATAGATAAAACTTCTAAAATTTATATAAAACAATAAACCTCAAAAATTACTAAAGGAATTCTTGGGAAGAAGATGAAAGGCATCACTTTCCCTAACATCAAACTGTACTATCAAGTGGTAATGATTACAACAACATGATATTAGAATAAAGACATGCCCTAGGATTACTATAATAGACTTAAAAATCCTGAGATAAAACCTCAGTATATGATCAATTAGTTTTTGAAGAAGAAAAAACAAATATGAAGTGAAGCAAGAAAACTTCTTCAACAAGTGGTGCTGAAAACACTGATCATCTACTTGCAAAGAAAAAAAAAAAGAGCTCAAACCTTTTTAATAACCATACACAAAAGTCAAATTAAAGTGAATTAAATACCCTAATATTAGATCTGAAATCATAAGGTATATAGAGGAAAATATAGAAATAACTCTCATAACATTGAAAATAAAGGCATCTTCAAGGATAAAGCTCCTATGACCAAGCAAGTGAAAGCAAAAATAAGCAAAAGGGACTATTTTAAACTAAGAAGCTTTTGTCCCTCAAGGAAAATGGTGACCATTATATAGACTGATAACAGACTGGGAGAAACTGTTCCCCCATTTTCCAGATAATAAGGAGTTAATATCTAAGATATATAAGGCACTAGTAGAAATTAAGAAGAAAAATTATTTAGCTCCATCATAAAATGGGGAGACTATTCCATGTCTATTCTTCTATCTCTGATTCATTTTACTCAGTACAGTACTTTTCATATCTATCCATGTATAAGCAAATTTTATGACTTCATTTTTCCTAACAGCTTTGTAATATTTCATTGTGTAGATGTACCACAGTTTGCCTAGCAAGAACACTCATCTGTTCTTTGGTACTTGAGTTGTTTCCAGATTCTGGATATTGTAAATAGTGCAGAGGACTTTTTGTATTGCATTTTTGTGTTCCTAAATTATATGCCAGAAAGAAAAATAAAATGGAAAAACTGTTGAACAGAAACTTCCTCAAAATAAAAAAAAGATGACCAAAATACACTTGAAAAATTATGCTCAGTGGTAATAATATCCAGAAACAATAGAGATGAAGGCCAGAAATACCAGTCTATGGTAGGAAGATTGCCATAAATAGTGAAGCAGTGCAATTAGGGTAGAGATGTGTTCACTGTGACAATGATATTTGGAACTGATCATTCTGGACAAGAGCTGGGCTCTGAAAGGAGATAAACTGACATACATGAAACCCCTTCACTAACAATAGTGCAAACCACAATGTTTAAAAAAAGAAATGTGACAGTGAGAAGAAAGTAAAATATCTGCCCTAGAAGCAGGCAGAGGGAGAAGGGTGAGAGGAAGCTGGAAGCATTGGTTGTGGGAAATTGCTAGTAAAGGATAGTATACATTGTATGACTGAAACTCAATCATGAACAATTTTGTAACCATGGTGCTTAAATAAAGTAATTTTAGGGGCCTGCAAAGTGGAGCTAAACGTAAGGTGACTACCTTGCAAACGCTAACCAAGGAAGGACCACCGTTCGATCCCCCGACGTCCCCCCAAGCCAGGGGCAATTTCTGAGCGCTTAGCCAGGAGTAACCCCTGAGGATCAAATGGGTGTGGCCAGAAAAACAAAAAAAAAGCAATTTTAAGAAATTAAATTAAAAATCATCAGAATTACAGCAATAAAAGCGTAATCTACCCTGCTTAAAGTTAGTTGCATAAAGTCATGTGGACGATTAAGTAAACATATGTACTTGTCTAGAATTCAAATTTCTTTATAGAACTTATTATGAAGCACAGTACACTATGAAATTTCCATATAGGTCTTACTATGAAGCACAATACCCTTTATTGTTCCATATATTCAGTTTATTGCAATTCGTGTTCATTAAAATTAAGCTATTTTGTGCTTATTTTCATACTCTTTATTTGGAAAAAAGTAATAAAATTGCAGTTTCCTCTGGTGAAAAAATGATAAACATCATTAATCATCAGGAAAATGCAAATCAAAACAGCAATGAGATATCATCTAATTCCACTAAGACAAGCACACACACACACACACACACACACACACACACACACACACACACACACACATGACTAAGACAACCAGTTCTAGCCCAGTTGTAAA
>PVKC010037019.1:0-13099 GCA_004027635.1 Crocidura indochinensis
CCCCCCCCCCCCTTTTGGGTCACACCCAGTGACACTCCTGGCTATACCTCAGAAATCGCTCCTGGATTAGGGAACCATATGGGAAGCCAGGGGATTGAACTGCAGTCTGCCCTAGGCTAGTGCTGGCAAGGCAGACGCCTTACTGCATTAATTTAAGCTGTTAAATAAAAGTCATAAAACTCTTATGACTATTTAGAAGAACTTTGGTGGTTGGCATGATAGTCTTATCTTCCATACACAACAACACCATAGGGACCAGAAACTTCAGGCCTGCCCTATCACCTAGATTGCCTTCTTGTCCCACTAACTTGTGGACCTGGCTGAACCATCTCCTGGTCAGGCTGCCCAATGAAGTCACTAATTTCATCAGGGAATGCATGCACACACATAAACTTTTTTTTTTGAAAAACAATTTTTACTGAAGAATTTTGAGGCAAAGTTTCATGTTATAATAGTAAAAATAGTCTAGTTGAATGTTGTAAAAATAAGATAAACATCATATGCAGCACAGTGGCAGGTGGGGGAATGGGCTCACCAAGGGTTGGGGGGGTTCAAAGTGTGAGGAATAGTGCAGGCAGGACAAGGTTGTTGGGAGGCGGGGGTCTGGGGCTACAGGGGTCCCTGTCACAGTGAGAAATCCCAATGGTGCCAACCTGGTCAGTGGCTTCCCAGGGAGCGCAAGTCGGTTTGTGGAGGGCCAACTGCTCTGTCAATGGTGAATCAAGGCAATTGCCTCTATACTCAGGTTGTACCACTGGTCGAGTAGAACTGGGGAAAGTGGAGTCTCTGCTCACTGTCTACATACTCCATGTTGTCGTCTTGGTCAGGAAACATGATGGTGATCATCTGGGCCATGAAATCATCGTCGAAATACTACGTGTTGGTCTCAGACATGGCAGAGCTTCTTCTCGGCCATGTCCAGCCACATAACACTGGCGAAGAAGAGGTGTTACATAATCACCTTGGCTTCCTCAGTGTCGCTGCCCAGCCTCTGTTTGGGATCCTTCTTGAGCAGCTCAGTCAGCAAGGACTTGGCCTCAGGGCCCAGGATCTGTGGGAAGCAGATGTTCTCCATGACGATGATCTCAAAGAGCTTCTCATGGTCCTGGTTGTAGAGGACAAATGACCGCCTAGCATCTCATACATGACCACATCCAGGCCCCATCAGTTCACTGCACGGTCACCTGTACTCGTTGTCCTCCTATACCTCAAGGGCCAGATACTTGAAGGTGCTGCAAAAGATCTTCATGGTGGCACCATCTTTGATACTATCCTGCATAGCTCCAGGTCCATGATCTTGATGTGACTGTCCTTGTCCAGTGAAAGGTTCTTCAGCTTGAGGTCCCAGTACACCGTGTTTTTCTCTGAGTGCAGGTAGTCCAGTGTCAACACGATCTTGGCACCATAGAAGACTGGCCCGGGTCTCAGGACCCAGGAAATATGCTCCCAGGAGAGGTGGAAGAAGAGCTCATCCTCACTGGCATAATCCATGACAATGCAGAGGCGGTCATGGGTCTGTAAGGAGTACATCAGGGTGGTCAGGAAGGGGTGCCAGGACATGGTTCTCCAACACACAATATTTTCCTATCTTTCTCTCTCACCAAAAAAAAAAACAAACAAATCCAAACTTTTCAACTAGGTTAGAAGAGATTTTAAGTTCATGTTTATCCATTCAAATTACTAAAAACATAATAAAACAGTAAGAAAGAAACAAAGGAAAAAGAAGTAAGGAAGAAAAGAAAAAGAAGAGAGATTTTGATGTCCACTCTAATATATCTAAAATAAAAAAATTTGGGCTGCACCCAGTGACTCTCAAGGCTTACTCCTGGCTCTGTGCTCAGAAATTGCTCCTGGCTTGGGGGATGCTGGGGATCAAACCCAGGTTCATCCTGGATCAGCTGCATGTAAGACAATTGCCCTACAGCTGTACTATCATTCCAGTCCCTAATATATCTAAAATTTTTAACTGTATGAAGTGCTCAACTTTTTTTCCCCTCTAAATCTGCCATCCCCAAAAATGACCACTTGAGGGCACTAAGGCAGAGGCCCACTGGAATCATGGCCCACAGGAGGAATTTTATGAGTAATAAAGCAGCCTTTGTTGAATTTCTACCACTATCAACACAACAATGTGAATGAATTTTATGAATCACTAACCAATAAGATGATCTTTGGTAAGTCTTTTTGTTTTGTTTTTGTTTTTTGTTTTTTGGTTTTGGGAACATAACAGGTGGTGCTCAGGGACTACTTCCTGGATCTGCTCAGGAATCACTCCTAGCTGGTTTAAGGGATCATATGGGATACCAGGGATTGAACCCAGTTAAGGCAATCGTTCTATCTGTTGTGCTATAGCTCTGACCCTGGGCTTTTGTTAAGTCTTTACCAATATGAGCACAGCAATGTGAATGCTGTGAATAGTAATTGAAGTGAATGGTGTGCTCACTTCAGCAGCACATATACTAAAATTAGAACGATACAGAGAAGATTAACATGACCCCTGCACAAAGATGGCACACAGATTCAAGAAGCATTCTATATTTAAAAAAATAGTAGTGAGTAGTAATGAAGTGGGCAGTACACTTTGAATGATTAAAATGCAAATATATGTTTTAAATTATGTCATAAAATGCAAATTTCCTCAATACGTAACTTTCTTTTCCCTCTTTTCTTGGTGTTAGTGGAGCCTAAGGCTCCAAAATGAGGGTCTCATGAGACACAGACCTGGAAGCAAATGTTGACACAGGAAATAATTCACACAATGAAGAGGTACAAGAAGGAGTTCAGGGGCTGGAGCAGCGGTGCAAGTGGTAAGGCTAAGAAAGACCGCAATTCGATCCCCCCACGTCCCATATGGGCCCCCAAGTCAGGAGTGATTTCTGACCACATAGCCAAGAGTAACACCTAAGTGTCACTAGGTGTGCCCCCCAAAATGAGAGAGATAGAAGGGATTCAGGAAATCCAGTGTTCAATCAAGGAATTCAACCACCTAAACTTCCTGCTCCTAAAATGGAACGCAGCTCAGTAGAAGAAGATGGAAGAAAGAGCCCCTGCCTTCCTCAGACCCCTGTTTTCATTGACAAGAATCAGGTCCCGTCCACCTTAAGGTGAAAGAGGTATATCAAGAAGGGAATAATCCAATATACCATCATCAGATCACATCCTAGGCTGGAGTACAAATATTGATTAGGGTAGGATCAGTAACCCAACATCTCCCCCTAACTGACTTTATAGAAAAACTAAATAGAGGGCCTGAGCAATAGCACAGAGTTAGGGTGTTTGCCTTGCACACAGCTGATCCAGGACAGACACGGGACACAGGTTTGATCCCCAGCATCCATATGGTCCCCAGAGCCAGGAGCAATTTCTGAGTGCATAGCCAGGAGTAACCCCTTAGTGTCATAGAGTGTGACCCAAAAAGAAAAAAAGAACACCACATCAATAAAATAAACCCCACAAAATAATCCACATCCCATGATTCTAAGATTATGCTTCTAAAGATAAAGGTTGGCAATATTAAAGTTGGAAAAACATAATTAAAACAAACTTTTTGGTCTAAAAACAGGGTATCCCTATTCACAAAGCATCCTGCTTTAGTGCCACCTGCAGGCTCCAGGCACAGTAATTTGTCTAACCCCATAGTGTTTCTTCAAGGTCTCAGGAAAGGTTTTCTTCAAACACAATTTGAGTCGTAGGGTGACCTTGAGCCTCTCATCTGGATAGAAGTGTCCTGTTAGAAGATGTCTGTCCCAACCCTCTTCAGGGTTGGGATAGACTCCTATTTCTAGAACTTTAATAGATATAGAGAAGAGAGATCAGACTGTGGCTAGTTGGTGCAGATCCAGAGTCTATACTGGCAGATGGTCTATTCCTAGAGTAAGTGCAGAGAACCGTGCTGGTCCCAAGGTTCAGTGGTAAACGACTGATGTCCAAGTCAAATCGCCAAGGCAAATGCCCAGAGAGGAATACCCCCTGTAGTAGGAAATTATCCAGTCTTCATCCCTAATGAATAATAACTCCTCTTAGTTTCTAATATTTTCCAATTTTAATGTGCCTATGCAAAAGAAGCGTGTCAGAGGATACTATTGTGGCCTATGGGGAAGATAATAAACCAAAAGATCCTATCCTGGTACTATTAAGAGCACAAAAAGACTTCATGGGCACTATCTCTACTCTTTTCTAAGAATTTCTACTAGCATAACTGAATAAAAAAGGGAAATCATAATACACCTGAGAGCATATAAATGTTAAAGAGATATACTTAATAAGTGTACAAAGAGGTTTTATATATATACACTCAGAGGATATATATATATATATTCAGAGGATATATAGATATATCTTTTGAGATAGTCTGAGGAGAGTAGATAAATTCTGGATCCCAATGTAGTCTGCAACAGAGTTTTGTGAAGTCTGGAAAAATGGCTTACAGCATCACAGATCAGGAAATATCCTAGATCTGAAGATCTCTCAATAGCTGAAACCAGTTGTGAGCAATAGTCTAGGGTGAACTGAAGTACTACAAATTTGTTGGAGGCTGCTTGGCCTAGGACCTAGGACATAATGGAATTTGACCTTCTAAACTAGAGACTATTTGCCTCACACAAACTGATGGTTTCTCATGAACCATAAGGAAACCACAGATAAGAAAAACAACTATAGGATGTACCAAGTTAAAGTTAAGAAAGCAGAAAGCTATGTACTTAATAGGTTACTATTGTATAAGTTCCTGGTTTGTTTGTTTGGTTTTGGTTTTTTTGGCTTTTGGTTTTTGGTTTTTGGACCACACCCAGTGATGCTCAGGGGTTACTCTTGGCTATTCACTCAGAAGTCGCTCCTGGCAGTCATGGGGGACCATATGGGGAGCCGGGGGATCGAACCGAGGTCCGTCCTAGGCTAGCACAGGCAAGGCAGGTACCTTACCTCCAGCGCCACTGCCCTGCCCCGAAAAAGAAAGGAATTTTTACCTATTGGACTTACTTAGAGATTTAATTTCTGATACTTCTATTAATCCTACTCAACAGACATTTCTCAGACAGATCAGGGACCAAGTTAGAACTCTATCCCGACCGACCTCGCAAAATTCACACTGCTCTCTTGTTAGCCCACAAGCCTCTGCCTCAAATTTGCAGTCTGTTAAAATATGCCCTTCCTCTTCACCTTCATCCTTATTACATCCTCCTCCTGCATCTGAGTCTTCATCTTCAACTCCGTCTGCCTTTTATCCTATCCTTACTAAAGCTTCTGCTCCCCTTGAGGAAGATTCTTTAAGTCCTGCAGACACAACCGATTTGGATGCTGCAGCTGCCACTTATCATCAGCAGGATATACAACTCACTATTAAACTTTCCCCCTCATCCGCTTTCCCACTCCCTTCTATCCCCCAAATTTCTAATCTTCATCCACCTTACCCCTTAAGTACCTCTGATCCCATGCAACAAGTTTCATCTCTTTCTCAAAAAATGAACCACATTCAAAACCAATTGGAAAAACTTACTTCCCTGATCCTAAACCCCCTACTGATAACCTTAATTTTCTTATATTTATGCGATCTCAAGGCTCTGTGCCTGAACATCTCCTGCTGCTGCACCGAGCACCCCAACGTGGCCGCGGTGCCATAGCCAGAGAGGATGAGGCCAACGTCATTGAGGAGGCTGATACTGAGAAAACTCCTCACATGAGAATATCAAAAACTTAATCATAAACCCATAGCTACTCTTTTTCATGCAGTTTGGATGCGGTCAGGGAAGGGGAAGAACTGCTCCCATTTGAGTGGAAGGAGATAACAAAAACTGCATTAGCTAGATATAACTATTTGTTATGGGAAACAGATTTCTTGGCCTGCTGTAGACAACAGGCAGACTTGGGAAATGGTGGCAGAGATACTTCAGATGTCATCTATGCCCAACTTACAGGCATGGGAGACTTTGCAACACCCGCCAGCCAACAAAGGCTTATGCCAGCCTTATTGGTGGCACCTGGAAAACTTTACCTAAGGAGGGACAAATACTCACCCCCTTGTCACAAGCCTTTCAAGGGCCTCAGGAATCCTATAGTGAGTTTATTTGTAGACTTCTAGAAACAGTGGAAAGAATTATGGGCACCACTGATAATGAAAATCCCTTGGTGAAAAAGCTTGCTTATGAAAATGCAAATGAAACCTGTTGATCTATATTTAGAGGCCAAACAAAAAATAAATCCATATGAGATGATCCGTATGTGCAGTGAGGCTGACCCTTTTGTTCATAAAATAACTAAGGCACTAGTAGCTTTTCAAGGACAATTTAAAGGCAGAACATGCTACAAGTGCGGACAGGCGGGACACTGGGTTAGACCATGTCCTTTGGCTCAACAACACCCCCCTCCCCGTCCTTGCTACCACATCTACCGAGCCTAGACCGTCTCTCTGCCCCCGATGCCGCAGAGGCAAACATTGGGCAGCCTCTTGCCAATCTAAAACAGATATTCTGGACAACCCTCTCCCACCCCTTCAGGGAAACAGGGGGAGGGCCCAGCCCCGGGGCCCTACTTATCTCAAACAAGCTGCAACGGGTAATTACAAGGAGGCTCAGCCCTTTGTGACTCCAGCTCAAAACCATTTGAGCCCACCAACCTTCACCCCACAACAGCCTCTTTTGTCAGGGCCACCCCAGGGAGCGCAGAATTGGACTTCTGTGTCCAATTTTATTAAAACCTGAGGATTATTAAAACCTGAGGATGGGGGTGGTAATCATAGGAACAGGATTCTTCAGCCCCCCATCACCCAGAACCTTCTTTTTTATAATAGGGCAAGCCTCATCCACCATAAAAGGCCTTATTGTACAACCATCCCTTGTGGACAATGACTACACCAGAGAAATTATGCTCCTTGCTACAGCCCCTTATGGTCCAGTTCAGATACTTCTGGGACAACACCTGGCTCAGGTACTTCCCTTGCCTCTTGATACTACACGCCCTACTTTATCAGAAACTAGGGGGGCTACTTCCCCTGTACCCTCAGAGATATTTTGGATTAAAGTCATTAGTAAGATTAGACCCCATTTAACTATCAAAATAAATGGACAGGGTTGTTAGACTCTGGGGCAGACACTACCTGTATTAGCCCTCAATTTTAGCCCAAATCTTTGCCAGCCCTCCCAACCTTAGACAGTGTCTCTGGCGTGGCTGGCACAGTAAAACAAGTACTCTTAAGCTCAGAACCCATAACTTGGACAAATGAGGAGGGAGATACAGGAACTATTACCCCCTACATTATTCCAGAACTTCCTATCAATTTATGGGGGAGAGATCTTATGAAACAGATGGGTTTATATTTAATTAAATGCAAAGACCCCCAAGTATTGCAACAAATGCTAGCACAAGGATATGATATATATAAAGGCCTAGGAAAATCCCTGCAGGGAAGAGTTGACCCCATACAAACTAAACCTAAATTGGATAGACATGAATTTGGATTTACCCCACATTCTACACCTTTTTAATGGCAGCCTCTGACCCTCCTGCTACCCAGGCAGATAAAATAACCTGGATATCCAACACCCCCATATGGGTTGGCCAGTGGCTGCTGTCACAAGAAAAATTACAAGCTGTAAAAATGTTAGTGTAGGAACAATTGACAGCTGGACATATAGAAACCTCAGTTTCCCCCTGGAATACACCCATATTTTGTATTAAAAAGAAATCTGGCAAGTGGAGACTTTTACATGATCTCTGGGAAATTAATAAGACCATGGTGCCCATGAGAGCCCTACAACCTGGGCTCCCTTCTCTGGTAGCTATACCTGAAGGGTATTTTAAAATAACTATAGATCTTAAAGACTGCTTTTTCTCCATTCCTTTACATTCCAATGACTGTAAAAAGATTTACCTTTAGTGTCCCAATAATTAATTGCCAAGGGCCTTTCCCTAAATATCAATGGAAGGTTTTACCCCAGGGCATGGCCAATAGTCCCACCCTCTGTCAAAAATATGTGGTCAAATTTATTGATCCCTTTAGAAAGACTTACTCCTCCTTAAAAATCTTTCATTATATGAATGATATATTATTAGCAGGAGAGGATAGCTGTTATTTGCAACAAACCTCTAATGATCGTATTGATATTTTAACAAGCAAAGGTTTTAATATATCTAAAGAAAAAATTCAAATTCATCCCCCGCAATTTTTCTTAGGATTTGAGCTTTTCCCCAAACCATATTAACACAAAAGGCTCAAATAAAAATGGACAATTTAAAAACATTAAATGAATTTCAAAGACTCCTAGGAGACATCAATTGGCTTAAGCCCTATTTAAAACTAAGTACTGGGGACCTTAAACCTTTATTTGATTTTTTTGGCTTTTGGCCCACACCCAGTGACACTCAGGGGTTACTCTTGGCTATGTGCTCAGAAGTTGCTTCTGACTTGGGGGACCATAAGGGAAACCGGGGGATTGAACCGTGGTTTGTCCTAGGCTAGCGCAGGCAAGGCAGGCACCTTACCTCCAGCGCCACCCCCCAGCCCCCTTTATTTGATATTTTAAAGGGAGATACCAACCCTAATAGTCCTCGATCTCTTAATGAGGAAGCTAGATCAGCCCTGCAACTAATACATACAGCCATTCAAAATAAGTTTGTCACATATTATTCCCCAGAATTGCCTCTTTTGTTAATAATTTTTCCCAACTAAAATTTCCCCTACTGCTCTGTTATGGCAGAAGGGCCCACTATATTGGGTCCACCTGTCAGCTAATCCTGATACAACACTTGCCACGTATATCCTCATCTTATTGTCACCTTACTTTTTCAAGGGTATGAGCAAACCTTAAAGTTATTTGGACACTTCCCTAACAAGGTCATTGTTCCCTATACAAAGAACGTGGCTCATGACTTATCAAGATGAATGGACTTTGTTTGTTACCTCCTTCCAGGGAGAAATTGATCATCATTACCCTCCTGACAAGTTACTGCAATTTTTACAGTTACACCCTGCTGTTTTTCCAAAATTGACTCCGTCATCTCCCATTTCTGAAGCCTTACTTGTATTTACAGATGGCAGTTCAAACTGTACTGCTGCATATAGCATACAAGGACAAGTGACGTCTTTCCAAACGACCTTTAAATCTACTCAATTAGTAGAACTTGCAGTTATAGAAAAAAGTTCTATCTCAAGCTTTCAATTTATAAACTGATAGTTCTTATATGGCCTCCTCTATTCCTCTGCTGGAAACTGTTCCCCTTATAAAGCCTAATTCCAATGCCTTCCAACTTTTTGTTAACATTCAACGTTTAATTTTAGCCAGAGATCAGCCCTTTTTTATAACACACATACAGGCTCTTTCTGATTTGGCCGTCCCTCTCTCAGCAGGGAATAGTAAAGTTGATTCAGCCGCCAAGAGACCCTGGGTTGCAACGATGTATACCCGTGATAACTTGTCACAAGAACAGCATTTACACCATCTTGATTCACAAACCCGGCACCTAAAATTTAAGATTACTAAAGAACAGGCCCGCAGTATAGTAAAGGCTTGTAAGTCCTGTGTTACCCTACTTCCTGAACCGAAAGTGGAAGTCAATCCCCACGGTTTGGTTCCTGGAGAATTATGGCAGATGGATGTAACGCAGTATGGACAGTTTGGACATCTAAAATATATACAGGTTACTATAGATACATTTAGTGGCTATTTATGTGCCTCCCTGCAATCTGGAGAAGCCACTAAAGATGTCATTGCACATATTTTACATTGTTTAACTATTCTCCCCACCCCTGCTGTAATCAACACTAATAATGGGCCCAGTTATGCAAGTTCTAAATTTAAAGAGTTTTGTGCCAAACTTAACATTCTGCTTAAAACCGGAATTCCCCTAAACACTCAAGGCCAGGGTATTGTGGAAAAAGCTAATCAAACCCTAAAGAATATGCTCTTTAAATTATCTAATGAAAGTGAAGTTTTGTATACAAGAAAAGGAAAACATCGCCTATTACTTAATCATGCACTCTTTGTGCTCAATTTTTTGTCCTTGGATACCCAAGGAAGGTCCGCTGCGAATCGCATGTGGCACTCATCTACAGCCACTAATTTTAAAACTGTCCTTTGGAAGGACATGCATACAGGCCAATGGAAAGGCCCGGACCCTGTTCTCATATGGGGCAAAGGATACCTCCCAGATTGCAACCTCCACTCCCTGGCCTGTTCTTAAAGTAGAGCTGTGCGCATTAGCACTGGGTGCCAGAGTGGTTTGGGGTACCCCTTATTTTTTTATGCTGTAGAATAAACCATCCAATCCTCCTGATCAAGAATATTCCCCAGCTGAGCATTTTAATGTTCAGGGCGGCTCCCATGCCTTCTCCTCAACTCAAAATATTTTTGGGTGTGGCAACCCCACCACCCGTTTGGAGCTGAACTCTGAAACCCTTTATGTTTGTCCTGGGGGACATCACGGTCGATCCCTTGGAGACAAGTGTGGCTATCGGGAAGACTTTTTTTTTGCAAAGCATGGGGCTGTGAGACCACGGGAGATGGCTTATGGAATCCCTCCTCTACCTGGGATTATATTACTGTTAAAAGGAAGATCTCCCCAGAAACTATTTAAAAACCCTTTGCCACCAAGGCTGTTGGTGTAACCCTTTAGTAATTTTATTTACTGAGGCAGGCAAAAGGGCTTCCTGGTCTTGGCAAGTTGAGTAGGGACTATGCTCTACACCAGAGGAACCGACCCAGGACTAATTTTTTCCATAAGACTTCTTAGGGAAATTTCCTCCTTTAAACCAGTTGCCATTGGCCTTAATTTATTTTTACATCCTGGCAATTCAGGACCCTTTTTAGGACCATTTATTGGATCCCTGATTTTGGTTTCCTTTGGGCCATGGGCCTTCCATCGGCTTGCTAATTTGATCAAAAGTCAATTTGATGAGGTCTCCAAACATTCTGTAAGTGTCCATTACCAGCAGTTGCAGCCCAGATCCCCTAGCACCGAGGATTGTGATGGAACAGAGACCATGCAAGGCAATAATGCAGTGTATACCTTTAGTATTAAAGAATTTGAACAAACTGCCATATGCAGCAAACTTTTCCAGCTGTGGAGACACTAATGATGGGGATAGGTGAATGACAGTTAAGGGAGGCTACAATGTAGCAGCATAACATATTATCCCTACTGGAGGTACATTCAGTAACCTAAGACAGGCCCTTCATCCATAATCGTATGGTCTCCTTCTTGTTGTGTATTTGAAGGGGGGGAGAAATTGACCACTGAGAAGACATCAACAACAGCAGTGTGCCTGCCTTCTTCTTTGAGGATGATTTACAGTTCAAGGACTTGAGTGACTCTGACAGCAGCGCCAGCCAGAGTGATGACATAGAGCCAGCCAAAGTGATGACATAGAGCAGGACACTTCCATGTAGAATGAACCACAAAGAGGGTCATGAGCAATTCACATGCCAATGGTGCTGCCTGAGTCCTGTTTTCCATGCAGTGGATGGTCTGCAGCAAGTTCAGCAAGGTTGACTTATATAGATCCTACAAACTTATATCAGAGCAATACAATAAGCACCAGCATGCCCTCGTGGCAGTAGTGGCATCATTTTCTTCCCGGAAAAAAGAAATGGCCATATACAAGAAGGAAGGGCTAAATTCAATATGAAAAGATGTTATGTATAACATGGACAGACATTAAACATAGAGGTGACCATCACACACACACTCACTCATAGACAGACAAAAGGTTTGATCCATAAAAAAATTGACCCAATAGAATGGGACAAAGAACTTCAAAATATAAAACTGGCACGTCAGCTGAAAGAGATTTCTACTTACTTGGAGTAATCAGCATCAATAGAGGGGAACTTTGCTGAAAAAAAGGCTTAATGGTTTAGAACACGCTAAGAACATTTTTAAAACAATCATAATATGTAAGACTAGAATACTAGGGCCCAGAGAGATAGCACAGCGGTGTTTGCCTTGCAAGCAGCCGATCCAGAACCTAAGATGGTTGGGTTGAATCCCGGTGTCCCATATGGTCCCCCGTGCCTGCCAGGAGCGATTTCTGAGCAGATAGCCAGGAGTAACCCCTGAGCATCGCCGGGTGTGGCCCAAAAATAAAAAAATAAAAAAAGACTAGAATACTAAGTGATATGGTGATGAGCACAGTAAAAAGAATCTATGGTATTCAGATATCTTAACCAAAGATCTCTCTGTAGAGGGATATTAGAAGATATAGTGCTGTAGACATGCTGCGTCTCAGCAATTCTTGTGGGTCATAGCACTTCACGAGAAGAAAGCGGAAGCATAAGCAGCTGAATATGAAATATGAAATAAATGAAACCACACAGAGAATGTGGGGTCAATACGTTTCTGGCAGGAGTGCAACAAGTTTAATTTTTTGAGCAGGGGAATTTATAGCGGTAAAATTAGCCACAGATGAAAAATAATTGTAATCACAAAGCATAGTATAACAAAAATAATACCTAAGCTATGGGTGTAACTGTAAAACTTATGTTACAAGACAAGGACACAACTCAAGGTAACTCCTTGCAAGCTTACTTTAAATGCAAAATCAGGATTAGGAGGAAGTAGAAAATAGCTAGAAAATTGATCGATCTAGGCTGAACTCTATAGTTTTAAAGGTTAGGTGAAAGGAGGTACCAAATCCACAAGAATGAGCTTCCCTATCTCTAAAGGAGGGTCAATAGTCAAGAACTGCATTCTGCTTATGCCCTTGATTACCAGAAACTGCAGTTGCAAAGAGAAAAATTGTCTTTGCTTTTAGGGCTGACTATATCCAGAGAAAGGGGTTCTCAAATAAACTTTGGTGCTGAAATTTCTGAGCCAAATTGTTTGATAGAGGTCATTATTTTGCCTGATATATACAAAGAAGAGATAGTCAAATACTGACTGAAAATGTACTGCCAGGCATCTCTTTGGAAATTCCTCAACCATCCATGCAGCAAAAAAAAAAGGTCATCCACAGATGACCTTTTGAGGAACCCCATAGGGGCTAAATTAGTTCTACCCACCAGGAAAATCTGAGGATACATCTGGTGGACTGAGCCCCCCTAAAAGCTTAGGTATGCCCTGGTAATATAGGCAGGTAAAATTAGATAAAAACTGAGTGATTTAAAATATT
>PVKC010037020.1:0-13101 GCA_004027635.1 Crocidura indochinensis
TCTCAACTTTCAATAGGTATTCAGTACTTGAAATGCACACTTTTAAGTGGAATGTTTATTCAGTCTTCAAGGCACTAAAGGCAAGATTGGCCAGTCAAAATAAATTTAGAAATAAAGAGGGGGCGACCAAATAAATTTGGGTAAATATTTGTTTATGACTAATGACTAATAGAGCTCAGAGAGTGCTTGAGGAGTCACTTTAACTTCTTAGGAGACTGGCTGTTTGATGTGTGGGTGCCCTATGGAGAGATTGTACTTCAGTTCACCAAGTACTCCTGTCCAAGACCTGTCCTTGTTAGGACAAGATCTTGTCCTTTTACAGTACTGCTTAGAGCTCAGTTTTGTAATATTAAGTATGTTCAGTGAACTTGAGGACTTTATACTATGATGTTTAGATTATAATTTGATATATAAGCATACATGTTATACAGCTATGAACTGCTTAGATGAGAATAGGCCGCCTTGTATAAATGAAAAGTGCAAGTATTGCCAATGATATAAATTTCATACTGGATGGAAGTTTTTTGTTAAAAAGTATTTTAAATAAAAAAATATGAAATTATGCAATTTGCAGCTACTAAGATGGCTTGAAAGGAATCCTGTAGACAAAGTTAGAAGAGGGGCAGATACAGAATAATCTTTCTCATACAAGATGCATAAAAAACATGATATTAGAATATCAAATGCCCAAAGGCAATAGAAAATAAGAACTAACCTTTGGTATGACACTTATTATTATGGCAAGATTAATAGAGGAGAATATGAAGAGGGGGTGGGATGACACTGGGAAAACATGCGGGGAAGCAGACACTTTTTTCAAATGTGTGGTGCTGGAATGTTTTCTGCATGGAACACTACCAATAGAATTATTACTCAGGGTGCCTAAAGTATATATATTTTCTATATAATAAATGCATATTTGGGGGGCTGGAGAGATAACATGGAGGTAGGGCATTTGCCTTGTATGCAGAAGGATGGTGGTTCGAATCCCAGCATCCCATATGGTCCCCTGAGCCTGAAGGAGCCATTTCTGAGCATAGAGCCAGGAGTAACCCCTGAGCATTGCCGGATGTGATCCAAAAAAATTAAAAATGTATATCTTATATATAAAATAAAGTGTTTAATAAGGAGATCATTGGTGATAGGAATGTTGCACGGGTGAAGTGGAGGTGTTCTTTATATGACTAAGACTCAACCAAAATCTAGTCTGTAATCAAGGTGCTTAAATAAATATATTATTTTATTTTCCCCCACCACATACCCTCAAGATATTATTTTTTTAAAAGAAAAGGTCATTTACCTTGCACATTGAACATTGGGTTCAAATTCCGGCATACCCTTCAGTTCCCTGAATCTGGTGTGAATAATTCCTGAGTGCAGCACTAGAAGTAACCCCTGAAAACAGTAAAATGGTCCAAAAACAAACAAAAAAGGGATACTTCCCCCCCAAAAAAAGAGTATTTCCATATTTTAATTAAATTTTTCCTTAGAAATATTTTTATTTTCTATTTTTTAATAACTTACTTTAAAGACCATGATTTACATACATAGTTGTTCATAATACACTGATTTTTGCCACTTCATGTCCACACCTATCCCACCACCAATGTAAAATTTTCTTCACTATTGTTCCCAAATTCCCAGCTATTCCTAAGCCTGCAACTTTGGTAGACACAAAATAATATATTTAATATTGTTCGTTTGTTTACAGATAAGTGGTAATGAAGATATTTTTTGAAGTACAGAAAAAAATTGTGAAAATTATTGTGTCTTACAATGCAGTCATTAAGTTATTGTCAGAAGGTTTACTAATCTATTCATTGCTAATTTATCTTCTTGTTATTTGTTTTGTTTCTTAGAACATTAGGTGGCTTGGCTGATGTCTAAATTGGTGTGTTTCTATTTGGATTATGGTATTGAAAAATTTAGAGTTGTCACTGCCCCAAATGTGGCCACATAGTTCAAGAATTACAAGCTCTGTGACTGATATTGAGGCATCTAACAGGCATAGTTTTGATTGTCTGGCCTTCCAGACAATCACACTCACTTCAACAAAGATGGCTCACACTCACTTCAACAAAGTCCTGGTTATGGCAGTCCAAATATCAGCATACCTGGAGTTTTGGTCAGTTAGGCATCTCTGCAAAGATCAGTGGTTAAGCAGTGAAGTTTGGCCACTGACAAAGTAGCAAATGTGGATAGTGGGTGCAGCTGTTGTGGCTTCAGCAGGGTGGGGACTTGGACCACCTCTCCTCCCAAGATTACCAGATTTCAGCTGCATGGCCAGTATACCCATAATTTTTCGCAGTTAGATTTACATCTCTTTCAAGAATAGAATGAGTCTATGGGCTGGCAGATGCAGACATGGTCGTGACTGTGGGACATGGTTTTGACTGTCAAGCCTTCTGTTTCATTAAATATTTTTTAAATGAGTTCTTCTGAACTCTCATCTACTGCTAGTTGGAATGTTGTCTGGTTCAACTTTATGATCAGCAATATGGATAGCTCTCAAAAAATAGAAATAGAATTCCCATATGATATAGAATACTATATATATAATAGACACTACTTTATAGAATCTACCTCCCAACACAAAAACATTAAATCGAAAAATATATGCACACTTCTGTTTATCACACCAGTTAGTGCAATAGGCAGGCATGAAAAATTCAAATATTACAGATGAATAGCTCAAACAATTCCACTACAGATGAGTAAATTAAATTGTGGAGTGGAATACAGTGCAGCTCTAAGAAATGATAAAATCATAACATGGATGGAACTGAATATATCAGGCTAAATGAAGTCATTAATTCAGTGGGTTGGGGAGTCTGGGATCAAAAGAGAAAGAGATACTGGGGACTATGAGCAGGGGAGAAGAGTACACTGGTATGGTTGGAATTATGTGCACAGAAAATCATCATTAATAGTATTGATGTCACAGTATCTTAGTCCATAAAAAAACTTAAAAAATTATTTTCCATAAATAGGTCCTCTCTTTCATTCTTGCCTTCTTCAGTAGATCTAACCAGCCATCTCTGGAGAATGACTGGTCCATACTAGCTTAGATAAACTACTCAAGTGGGTTTAATCTCAACATGCACATTCTAGTTTTATACATAAATACTTAACTAACATCAATGCCACAGTAAAATACATGGTCATGACTACATCATTTCCAGACCTTGATATACAATGAAAACATGAGAATGCCTGGTCAGAGAAGATTCAGAATTTTTTTTTTTTGGTTTTTGGGTCACACCCAGCAGTGCTCAGGGGTTACTCCTGGCTCCATGCTCAGAAATTGCTCCTGGCAGGCACGGGGGACCATATGGGGCACCGGGATTCGAACCGATGACCTTTTGCATGAAAGGCAAACGACTTACCTCCATGCTATCTCCCAGGCCCTAAGATTCAGAATTTTAAGATAGCAGTAGGAAATCATTCATACAAGAGTCAAACCCATCTAAGCACAAGACTGTTTTCTGGCACAGGTTTTTGCCTGCAAAGCTAGTCATGCTAAAAAGGATGGAGCCACTTCTCCCTCTTCTTGTTTTTATGTTGCTGATGGTGGTGGTGGGCTTTTTGTTTCTTTCTTTCTTTTGGGGCCACACCAGACTGTGCTCAGATGTTATTCCTGGCTCTGCACTCAGAAATTATTCCTGGCAGGTTCTGGGGACCCTATGGGGTGCCAGGGATTGAATCCAGGTTGTGTTGGCTAGATGCAAAACACTCTACCCACTCTACTGTCATTCCAGCTTCTCCAACTTATTTTTTATTTTTAAAATAATTCTCCCACTTTTTGCTTTACTCTCACTCTTGTTCTCCATCTCAAGCCGAAAAATAATTTTGTAACTGTCCTCCAATGAAGTGTGACACTCTCTTTCTCTGTGATACCCTGGCCACCCAAACGCCAGTCTCTTCAGAGTCCTGCTCATGCACTTTAATTCAATCATAGCAAGAGCAGAACAACCAACTTGTCAGGGCAGGAGATTGTGAAATGAAGCTACAGTGGCACCATTACAATCTATTCCTGTATGCAGCCTGCTGGTGTATTTCTAAGGACTCCCACCAACTGAGAGTTCTGAGAGTTCTCCCTGACATTTCACTTATCACTTTCAAAAGCCTAACATGGCTGGACATTGCTCTCAAAAGATCAGCAATGTATAACTATGGCAGCCCTGTGTGTGTGAGGGTTTTTTTTGTGTGTGTGTGGGGGGGGGGGGCAGGCAAATGTTAGGGCTGAATTGACAGTGCTCAAGGCTTGCACCTGGCTCAGGGATCATTCCATGTATTGCTCAGTCATAAGTGGTGCTAGAAGTCAAATCCATGTCAGCCACAAGTACCCTACTTGTTGCACTATATCTCGTCTTAACCTTCATTTTCACACACCTATTTGTGCTATCCTTTCCCCCACCACAGAAACCTTGTGATACAGGGAAGAAAGAGTAGATTTGGAGAGTGTCTTATTCTGATGATGGCTCTCATTAGCTGTCTTACCCAGAGAAAGGCACTTATCTTCCAAGCTTCAACTTCCTCACCTATAAAATGGGATATTAAATGCCTACCCTGGATGACAGTAAGAATTTTAATAAATCTCAAATAATATCTAGTAAAAGAACATTAACTTCCTAAAACAGGATCCTACCCCATTTGCTCTTCTTCATTCTCATCTCTTTTCTAGCACAGTATGACTATTCAACCAATGTTAGAATGTATGAATAAAAAATCACTATAACATAAACACGCAAATTTAGTGAGGGCCAGTTACTTCTTTTTTTTTTTTTTTTTTTTTGGTTTTTGGGTCACACCCGGCAGTGCTCAGGGGTTACTCCTGGCTCCATGCTCAGAAATTGCTCCTGGCAGGCACGGGGGACCATATGGGGCACCGGGATTCGAACCGATGACCTTTTGCATGAAAGGCAAATGCCTTACCTCCATGCTATCTCCCGGGCCCCCAGTTACTTCTATTTTTGAGTTCAATATAAAAAAAAACTAACAGCCAGTCTAAAGTGTATAAAAGTATTCCATTATTATTATACGTAATGGTTCCTCTTTTCCTCCCTTGGGTTTCAGAACTGTAATATGAATACACAATCACTTTAAAATCCTTTCCCATTTTCCACCCTCTAATTACATGGTATCATCAGCCAAAAGATAGACTATGAGATCCTGAGGCTGCTACAACTTGCAAGTGATGCAAATAATCATTAGCAAATTGCATCTAAAACTAAGTTAGAACTTCACCCAAAATGATCCCAGGAGAAGCAGCCCACTCTAAAGACAGGCAAAGCTGTGTTCACAGCTTAGGAAACACATTGTGACCAACCTAGATACTTTAAAGACACTCATTAAAGGTACAGCAAGTCTTAAGGGGCTAAACCCACTGCACTTATCTGTAATGAATTTTTTTAATGCTACCAAAGCATTTCACACCTGCTAAAAAACTCCAGGCTAAATTGCTTGCAAGACATAAGGCCATCAGTGCATTCAAAGAAACAGTCTCTGCAATTATCATTAATTAACCAGCCCGAACAGTTGGGAGCCAGTTGGAGAGGTTTACGCTTGAATGTAAATGAGGGAGGCAGGATCTGCTGAAATGGGATGGGGTGGCATATTTGTTTTGTTTTGATTCCTTCCAAGACATATTTCAGTTTACATAAATATTTGAAGGTTGGATCAGACAGGATTTATAGCACAATGGCATTAGGAATGTCTTTATAAAAATAAAATAAAAAAAAACTTTGATATGGTCTAAATTAGGTTTCAAGAAGGAGTGGAGACCGTGGGAGCAGGAGTCGTTTTTTCAGAATCGAAGTGAGTTGCTTCCTGAACAGAGCTCAGCCACTTCATCAATCACAGGTGCCTCTGACTTGGAGCAAGCTAGAGAAAAGTCTCACAGGCTTCCATTTTAGCTACAGATTTCCGAAGCTACAGGCAGCCTGAGAGAGTTTACCCACTTTCTGACTGAAGAGCTGTGTTTGACCTCGGGTTGACCTTGAGCTCTGGGATTTGAGGGTTAAATTTGTCTTTTGGCGTTTGAGTCCAATATATTTTTTTCTCTAGAAGTGTTTAGAGAAATCAGGGCAGCCCCACCCTCTACAA
Organism: Crocidura indochinensis; assembly: GCA_004027635.1. Classification (NCBI taxonomy): domain Eukaryota; kingdom Metazoa; phylum Chordata; class Mammalia; order Eulipotyphla; family Soricidae; genus Crocidura; species Crocidura indochinensis. Next base: position 6,106 of record PVKC010037020.1, read on the forward strand.
CATGACAAGTTGTTTCCTGTTGAAGCAATAGCTAGTAACTATCTCTCCTGGAAATAAAAATAAAAACACTTAGGAGAAAAGTTCTTTCTCAAGGACTCTTTCTGTTTCTCGTTTAGTGTTTAAGTTTTCAAAGAACTCATTCAGAATGAACACATGCTTATGCATAAAGCAGATAAATCAAGGGCAGAGCACAAACTGCCAAAGTTTATGTATTTTTTTAAGGTGAGAGAAGGACCAAAACAAGAATTTCACAAATTTTACCAAACAAAAAACCATCACCTCTAGACCATTTTCTTAATACAAAGTGTTCCCTGCTGAAGGTTAATAACTGAGGGACAGGTAGATGACGGAATCTTAGATAGCATAATTATCTCTTTAAGAAATGCACATTTTTATTAAGCCTGATGTTTGATTACAGGTATACCATGAAACGTATTAACCTATTTCTTATTGAAGCAGGAAAGCCTTCATAGAGAAGTTTTATTGTTTTCATTCAATGAAAGGAAAAGTCTGAGTTGAAATGCTCAGATATAATTTCTGTGAATTAAAATGGCTCCATTGTAAGAGCTAGTGCTCACAGGGAAGATGAATCCAGGATTTCCACTTATCCATAGATACCCTCTCTACAAGAGAGATATACATAAATCCATAAACAGAGAAATGCCCCTGATTTATTGGTGTTTGTTTTCAGCACAAGGAGAATTTATTTTCTTTGAGGAATCCACAGCTGAATAATGTTCTAGTGCTCTGCTGTTTCATAACCTTCCATGTAATTAAGCAGTTAGCATGACCTTCCAAAGCAGGGTAATAATAGGAGTCAGGAAAACTTGTACACAAGGACTCCTTGGACTGCTCAAGGATACAAATAAAAACTTTAAATCCATATTAAACCTTCATTTCCAGAACAGTAACCCTATACCACCACACATATGCATCCTCATGTGAGCATGGTCACACATCCTGTAATGCAAAAAGGACAAGGTACATCTCATATAAGGGGGAAAGGGGGAGAAAGAAGTATGGGCAATCACCTCTCAAATGCCATCTCCAGTATCCAAATGAGTTTAAGGGAGAATATAAAAGGCAGTCATTTGCAAAAAACAAATCATTATGGACTGCCAGAAGCAAACTGGTATTGAAAGAGGAATTATGACATAGTTAAAACATGATCCAAGGAACAAATGACTTGGCCACTGAACACTAACTGATTTATAATGCCAGGTGAATGTGGAAGAACAGATATGCACCTGTCGTCAGGACAGAAAAAGTGAGCCCCGCTGCACCCAGAGATAGTAATAATCCCTATATGTAAAAAAAAGGGGGCCGGAGAGATAGCATGGAGGTAAGGCGTTTGCCTTTCATGCAGGAAGTCATCAGTTTGAATCCCGGCGTCCCATATGGTCCCCCGTGCATGCCAGGAACAATTTCTGAGCATGGAGCCAGGAGTAACTCCTGAGCACTGCCGGGTGTGACCCAAAAACCAAAAAAAAAATAATAACAATAATCCCCATATGTTGCGAATAGATCTCAAAGATGGCTGCCATCACAATGACCCTTCCCTCATTCACTGTTCCACAAGTTAACATATGTACTCTAATTCCCTCAGACCCTGGGCTAGCTTTAGTGACTAGTGAACCCAGAAATGTGGGAGAAAATAAGAAAGCAGCATGACATTGCTGCTAATTCACTCATTTTGTACAGTGTCCTTGTGATCTTTGGAACATATACTGGTGGGCTCTTTTGGAACATATACTGGTTTGATCCTTCTTCTTGGCCTCAGTCACCAAGTGAGAGACCCAAACCTTAGTAGAAGCTGAATATTAGAAGGACTCCCAAGCAACAGTTAGCAGTGGCTGCAAGGCACTGTTAGGCTTAGCTGTCATCTACTTATAACTGCTCGATGCTTCCAAGAGAGATTGCACAGCTGAGCCCAGTGAACATACGAACCCCTGAGAGATAAATACAAATTGTGTGTGCAAATTACCTGTGATTTTAATCATTCTACGAGAACTTTTGTAAATTAGTAATACCTTTTATCTAACATTCCAATATCATATGAACCTCCCCACACATTTTGCCACTTTTTGCTGTCATCAAATATTTTAATTATTTGCTTTTGTTTTGATTTGATTTTAATGTTGTGGGCCATGCTTAGTGCTGTTCAGGACTCACTCCTGGTTCTATACTTAGGGATCACTCCTGGTGGTACTCAGGGACCAAATGTAGTGCTGAGGATTCTAACTGAGCACATGCAAGTGAGCACCTTAATCCTGGTACTACTAGCCTCTCAGTTATTTACTTTTATGATTTTTGTTTCCACATGATTTTAATAGGCTTTTTAAATTCACTTTTTTGGCCCTAACATATTGAACTAATAGTCAATGAATACTAAGCTATGCCAGCTAATCTCTTCAGGGCTGCATAGACAGTGCAACTAAAATAGACCAGAACTGTGCCCTAAGATACCTCTCTCCTGGGGGTGCAGGGAGAATTCAAACACAGAACTGCTATAATGAATCCCAACCACAATCATGTTTGTAATCAAGGTGTTTAAATAAAAATATTAATTAAAAAAGAAAGAATGTGCTCTGTAGTAATGAGAAAGGGCAGGCTGCTATGGAAGCCTAGAGCAGGTTTTTACTCCCAGGTTTCTAAGGATCTAACAAAAATGTCCTGTTTAAAAAAAAATAAGGTTTAAGGGCAGAGAGCTAGAAGAGCAGGTAAGGCACTTGCCATCACAATTTCTAATTATGTCTTTCTTTATATTCAAGTCTATGATCCATAAGAAATTAAAGTTCAAATAATAACACACATCATAAATACTTTGCAAATATGAGCTATTATTATTATTGTTTTTGTTTAGTGGACCAGAAGTATTTTTAAGTCTGTGAAATCTGTATTTTGTTTGTTTGGGTTTTTTTAATCTATCTTTTGGGGGATAGAGAGAGAGTTCAACAGATAGGAGCAAAACTTGGCATACTGGAGGGCAGGCTTCAATGCCCAGCACCACATAGTCCCTCAAGAACTGCCAGAAGCAACCACTGAGTTCAGGGTGGAAGTAATTACCAAGTACTAGCAGGTGTGGTCCAAATCCAAAGCCAAACCAAAAAATATGCCTCTATTTTATATCCCAGATATTATCATAATTATGCTTTTCTACTTCATATTTTAGCTCAGATACTAAAATCACCCATCTTTTCCCTATTCCTGTGAATTATTTTCATTGATAGACCCTTTTGAAATTAAAATAAAATCACCTTATGACCATAGTAAAAGTTTTTCTCCAACTTTTTGTATTTATTATTTAAAATCCATTTTCAAGGGCCAGCAGTTTGGGAGCATGCCTGGCAAATGAACTCAAACTGGGTTTGGTTCTCAACACCACATGGTTCTCCAAGCACAATCATGTATGGCTAGAGACTCAGCAGGTATCGCAGTGCTGAAGTAGCATAACTTCCTCTGGTATCACTGGCCCTATTGACTGAGAGTCAACAGTGGGTTCCTGGAGCTCCTAAACAGCCCTAAAAATATGTATTGAAAATGTCTGTATTATTTAATACACACAGTGTAAGGATATAGGATACATGTCACTTGGTGAAGAGTAATAATCAAATGACCACGTGCCCTTCCTGACTTGTCTTCTTCCCCTGGATGTGATCCTGTATTGATTCACATTCAGCATCCCCTTTTCTTTGTTACAAGGTATTCTTTCAATAGGTTTTTATTTTAAATAATTGTAAACACATTTTAACCATCTTTTGCCTTACTAAGGTAATATTGATTCACATACATGCTTCAGGAATGCTTTTCACACGTTTTAAAAAGTACTTTACCAGAGCATACTCACCACCATAGTGCCAAGATCTCTGAGCTCTATCTATTGGGCCTCTTCAATCTCAGTGGCCACTGTCTTTCCCCTGATGACAATATGGATTCTGTAGCCCAAATCCAAGTATTCTTGGATTTGTCTGTTTTGTCTGTTCCTTACTCTGTTTCTGTGGAGCTGCATGAATTTTCATTTATCTCCCTCTTTCTTACTTCTTTCACTCAGCATTTCGCTCTGGACTCCATTCCTGTTATCCCAAATGACAACCTTTCACTCCTTCCTGCATCAGAGGAATTTCCATCTGTACAAATCTATTACACTTTCTCACTCCTCATTGGGCATTTAGGTTGTATCCATATCCTAAAAAATATATATTTTCAATCGTCTTATACCAGGGGGCCATGTCAGTTCATGGACCAGAGATAGAATAATCACTGACCTAAATAATGTGGTTTTCTTTTTCTTTTTTTTTTTTTTACATTTGTCTGCTTGCTGACATATTTTAGTTAAATAATTCTTTACATTTTATTCTATAAATCTTTGTGAGGTTCCACCCAGCATGTGTAGTGTGTGTCAGTGGTGCAGTGTGTTCACCCTTTTCCTGCTGTGTCTATTTTCTATCACTAGTGGGAAACTGGATGATTTCCAGATGTGAGCTAATAGAAACAGCACTTCCCTGGTGTGAAAGTTTCTCTCTGACACGCACATAGGAGACTAGTTGTTAGATCATAGGGCAAGCACACATTTAATTTCGCATATTAATGCAATATTTTTGTACAAAGCAAACCAAATTATATCCTCTCAAGCAGGCTTGAACATTCCTACTTGGTATTGACTAACTCTAAGTTTTCTTTAATCTAGTAGATATTAAAAGGCTATCTGACTCTTATTTACATTGAGTTGACATATAATAAAATTAATATTTTCACATAGTTATTAGTCATTTGTATTTCCTATATTGCAAAATGACTGTTCTTGATAATCACCCATTTTCAGATGGACTTATTTATTTCTTTTCTTAATGAGTCTAGAGATATTTTTATTCTTTTTTAGCTAATGCCAAAAGGCTCTGTGTGGTAAATATTTTCTTTCTACTAGCAAATTTTATATTCTCTTTACTATAACTTCTATCTAATGAGTTGAAATTTTCTTCTTCTAATGTCAAGTAAATTAAACTTTCATTTTATTGTTAATTTTCTATCAAAACCTTATATAGAAAATCATTCTTCACCTTAAATCAATTATTAAGTCATAAGTTTATCTGTAATTGACTCTGCAGAATAAAGAGTAGAATCTTTCTTTGTCATCCTTTATAAAGACAACCAATGGGCAGTCCCTTCACTTAGCTGACTAGTCCATGTTCCTCACCCCAGTAATCTTATAGCCATAGAAGTCGACATCTTTCAATAGTCCTGTATTTATATGGAGCTCTTCAATTCACTCTCACGTTGAATAACTTTGGTTTTTGCTCTTAATCCCTGGGAATACTTAGTCAATTAAAATCCATGCAAAATTCACCAGGAACCTGCATAAGAACATACTGCCACTATAGGATCCTATCATCTCCCTATAGAATCACTTTCTTCTCTTTCTGGATTCTAATATTAATTTTTCCTTACTTTAGATCCAGTTAAATCATATCTTTATAAACATTTATTTCAGGTTAAAGTACATTTTTGCACCTTCAGTTTAAAATCAACTTAAGGGGGCCGGGCGGTGGTGCTGGAGGTAAGGTGCCTGCCTTGCCTGTGCTAACCTAGGACGGACCACGGTTCGATCCCCCGGTTCCCCATATGGTCCCCCGTGCCTGCCAGGAGCGACTTCTGAGCGAATAGTCAGGAGTAACCCCTGAGCGTCACGGGTGTGGCCCAAAAACAAAAACAAAAAATAAAATAAAATAAAATCAACTTAAGCTTTTTAAAAATAAATGTTTTTCCCAAGTTCTTTTTATTTCATTTACAGATATGGTTCTCTCTCTCTTTTTTTAAATTTTTTAATTTATTTTGGGCCACACCCATTTCATGCTCAGGGGTTACTCCTGGCTATGTGCTCAGAAATCACCCTGACTTGGGGGGACTATATAGGATGCTGGGGGATAGAACTTGCAAGGCAGATAGATGCCTTACCTCTAGCTCAACCTCTCCACCTGCCCCCTTTTAACAATATTGTCATTATTATTATTATTATTATTATTATTGGGCTGAGGGTTCCCAAAAGTAGTACTCTAGAGATCCAATGGCCCCATCAGACCTTCTCAGTCAACTACACCATCAGTTCAGTTCAAAGCAAGTGCCCCTGGATGTGGTGCTTCTGAGGACCTATGCTGCAGGGTTCAGGGATCAAGTGGTCCTGGAAATTGAACTCAGGTGAGAAACATATTAGTCATGAGCTTTAATTGCTGGAAAAAATGTATCCACACCCAACTGTGATTTTCTAAGTTATGTTTTCAAAATTTTTTTCAGGAAGGGCTCACGAATAATCCCTTTACTAAGAACAAATTAGTGCAAATCTTACATGAGAAAGACAAATTGGCTGGGTGAATCTTTTTCCTCGCCACCTCAGAAATCAGCAAATATTATTCTGTTGACTTACATCTCCCAAAATGCTTCTCAAAACTCAGAGCATCTCGAATTACTGACCCATCATTTTCTAGGAAGAGGTTTATAACCAAGGTGTGTGTGTGTGTGTGTGTGTGTGTGTGTATGCATAAGTGTGTGTCTAGTTCTGCTTTTATTTGTATATGATGCAGAGTTGCGTTTTTTTTCTCCTTTCTTTTTTCTTTCCTTTACAAAAACTCTCACAGCATTGAGAAGAGCACGACTGGCTATTCTGATTTGAGAGAGAGAGTGGAGAGAGGAGACACGAGAGAGGAGAGAAAGAGAGAGGAAAAAGAGTGGAGAGGGCCAGAGAGAAAGCACAGCGGTAGGGTCTTTGCCTTGCATGCAGCCGATCCCAGAAGACCTGGGTTTGATTCCCAGGATTGCCAGGAACAACTTCTGAACACAGAATAATCCTTGAGCACGGCTCTGTGTGGCCCAAAAACTAAAAGAAAAAGAAAAAGAAAAAAAGGGGGGGGGATTGAGGGAGAAGGAAGGGGGGGAAAGAAAGAAAGAAAGAAAGAAAGAAAGAAAGAAAGAAAGAAAGAAAGAAAGAAAGAAAGAAAGAAAGAA
>PVKC010037021.1:0-13072 GCA_004027635.1 Crocidura indochinensis
TTTCTTTCTTTCTTTCTTTCTTTCTTTCTTTCTTTCTTTCTTTCTTTCTTTCTTTCTTTCTTTCTTTCTTTCTTTCTTTCATTAATTCATTCTTTCTTTTTTCTTTCTTCCTTTCTTTACTCTTTATTTTTAGTCCGGATTCGACTTCACTCTTGCACAGCATATACTTTACCACTGAGCCATATCCATGACCCACTTATTGCCTCTACTAGTGTCAGTATACATCACCTGGCATTTGCATTACTCGTTACAGGTTCTATCTAACCTTCCTCCTGCATTTGTTCCCTGATTATTCTTTTTAGTACAGAAGCTAGAGTGATGTTTATAAAATATGATTTGGAGCCAAAGAGATAGTATTGGAGGTAAAGCACTTAATTATATGTTAACACCCCAGTTTGATCTCTGGCAGCCACATCAGCTTCTCTGAGCACCACCCTGGATAATTCCTGAGCACAGGGGACATTTCACAATTTTCTTCTCAAAATCCTCCAGTGGGTTTTCATATCATTTAAAATAAAATCTAAAGCCAAATAAAATAAAATTCAATGGTCATATAACACCTGCCCTAAACCTAAACAACACTTGTTTTTTGCCTCCATCCATTCTACTCACCTCTTTTCTGCTCCAAGTGCACTAACCATCCTGATGTTTTCTGAGCAAGGCAGAAGCTTTAGGCACTTTACAATGGTTGTGACTTCTGCTTAGAGTTAGGTTGACTCATTTTCTCATCTGAAAATTTTTGCATAAGATAACCTTGTTCAAAGAATATGACCCAATACACTTCAGGTAATCCTACTCCCTCTTGTTTTACTTTGCATTAATTAATATCTAGCATAATATTTACTATACTTATTATCAGTATGACTTTTTCTAGAAGTTCCAATACAAGCTCTGTAAGAATAAAAATCTTGTCGCCTTTTTTCTTTTTTTTTATTTTAATAAGGAAGTATTACCCTTCTAAACTCAAACACAATCAATGCTTAGTATAGTACATCAAAGATATATCTTGTTCTCTACAGTAAGTTCTCTGAAAACATTATAACATAATACAGGATACACACAAAATTAAATATATCAGCATGATGCAACTATTCAGTACTGCATACAGTGCATTATTTATAAGACACCACAAGGACACAATTCTTTTTTTTTTCTTTTTTTGTTTTTTGGGTCACTCCCAGCGGTGCTCAGGGGTTACTTCTGGCTCTGCTCAGAAATCACTCCTGGCAGGCACGGGGGACCATATGGGACACCGAGATTCGAACCAACCACCTTACATTCTGGATCAACTGCTTGCAAGGCAAACACCGCTGTGGTATCTCTCCAGACCCAAGGACACAATTCTTATAAATTAACATGGATTGTTGTTCTCAGGTTTGTGCTATTTAGACCTGTTAGTAATAGTGATCATCAACATTTTTTTAAGGTTTGGAGTAAAAGAAGCACTGTAAAAACAATGTTAGTGTGGCAACTATTGTTTGCATGGGCCCACCAAAATATGGGGTTCATGGAAAGGAAAAACTTTGGCCTAAGTACAAGGAGACCCTACCCCTGATGTTTCCTGACAGAAAACCATTTCTAGGCTCCAGGCCAACCAGTTTTTCCAATCCCAGTCATTGTCTGCAGTGTCCATACAGTTATACCTTTTACAGTCTCTATTGTTGATCTCATGCTTCTGCATTAAAAGTCCTGTACATCCCACATTGAAGTCAGGATGGTGTGGAGCGGCGTCTAATTTCATCTCACAATTAATGGGCAATGGAAAAAGCCCTGTCCAGTATGCAAGTCGGTGTTGTTGTTGTTGTTAAAATCTTCTCAGTGTTAAGGGAAGACTCTTGAATAAATCAATGTCAGAGCAGCAGTAGGGTCTTCCCTGGTAGAGGATTGCTTCCAGGTGATGTCATGAACAATGTTGAATATTTCATAGATGGCTTCCCTGGTTCAGAGGTAACTGGAAAATGCCCAAACCTCTGAAGGCCTGTGCCAGGTCATCATGTCAATGTTCAGGGTTTGTAAGGTTCCATTGCACCACAAGATTAGTGTGTTCCCATATCTATTAGATAAGAACTTATTTGTATGTATAATATTTTCCATTTTAATGTGCCCATGCAACCAAGGAATAATGCCACCTGGCATTATCAGCTCATAAGGGGGGCCGCAAGAACAAGTCCAACAATCCCCATGACCTGGTTCAAACATAAGCATTAAACTGAGGGACTCTTTCACCAAAATTTCTTATTGAACAGTTCCCAGCAAGAATGGTGCCTTTGGGAATGCTAGAACAAGTTCAATAATCTGATTTGGTTCTTATACATACGTTAAATAGAGGGACACTTCTACAAACTTCCTTATTTAACAATGAGTCAGGTCTTTATAACAATGTTCAGGGTGTAAGGTCTTACTGCATTACAAGATTTGTGTGTTCCCATCTCTATACGATAAGAACGTGTTTGAATGTAATTTCCCCTTTTAATGTGCCTATGCAAAGGAAGAACAGTATCATGTGGCAAAATTGGTGCCTATGGGGATATTTGAAGAAGTCCAACAATTGAATTGACTTGGTACTTATATAAACGTTAAATGGAAGGACACTTCTACTAACTTCCTTATTTAACAAATAACAAAGAAATAAAAAGTGGAGAAAATAAACAATCTAACGTAAGAAAGTGAACTCAATAGTCACTGTATGTGGGAACTAATCAGATACCTAGTATAGTAGCAAACGCAGTTACACAGTGAAGAAAGGAAAAGGCCAAGATGCTGCTAAGAGTGAACAAGTAGAAAAAGAGTACTGGCCTCTTCCCAGCCTGAGTCCATCCTCTCATTTTTATTTTGAATATATATGGTACTCCCATGCAAAGTGGTCTCCTCCCAGACTGAGAGTCCATCCTCCCATTTTTATTTTGAATATATATGGTACGCGTGGGGGCTAGTGCTCCCTCACGGTTTTAAAATGGAGACCAGTGAGAAAAAAATACCAGTGAATGTCAAGACATACATCAGTGCTGCATCAGCCCGCCCTCCACCCCATGCGTCACTCCTTAGTGTAGGGAGACAATTGCAGAAAGACTGAGGACCACGATAGAGTCCTCCTGGGCCGGCAACCAGGGAAGACCTGGAATAAAGGGGAGAATAAGGGAATGGCTGGAGGCCTGCCAAGCCTCTCAGCATCCTCCAAGCTAGGGAGAATGCCATCTGGCATGAGGTATCCCCTAACCCCAATACCTGGGTAGAGGTGGCCTCCAGGATCATGGCACCAGAAGCCAGCTATCAGCCCGGCCCCTCCCTTTGCTCGTTATTCCTAGTGTAGGGGGGAAGCCTGGAGGTCCCTAATGGAGCCCACCTGAACCCACAGCAGACCACCCGAGTTGGCACTCAGGCCAGGCCTAGAATCCAGGGGGAAATCGGGGAATGGCTGGAGGCCTGCCAGGCCTCCCAGCACCTCCCCAAGCTAGGGAGAATGCCATCCGGCATTCTAACTAACCCCAATAACTAACCCCAATACCTGGGTAGAGCTGGCCCCCAAGGTCAAGGCACCAGAAGCCAGCTATCTTCCCGGCCCCTCCCTTTGCTCCTCCTCCCTAGTGTAGAGTGGGGGAAGCTTGGAGACTCCTAATGGAGCCCACCTGAACCCACAGCAGACCACCCGAGTTGACTCAGGCCAGATGCCTTTTTTTTTTTATTAAAGTGCCTCACACATCTTTTACAATGCCTGTACACAGAGGGCACTCCATAAACACTTAGTGCATAAATTAAGGCTCCTTTGTTCTCCCCTCTTCCTCCGTAAGGCATTCATTGATCAAACTCAGTTATTTGCAGATCTCTCGCAATTTGTATCAACTATATGCATTGTTTGGAGCCTTCTAACTTGAGATGCTATTTCTAAGTGTTTTATGAACTATATCAGAAGTCTCCCTAACTATTTCCCTAAATTTGCCCCTGGATAAGATTATAACTCCTGACTGACCAAGTCAAAGGATTTTCATCTGACATTGGATCTTACAGACATCATTTTTTTTTTTTTGGATCTCCTCTTCCTGTCCAGGGATATTTCCTTCACTCTCTCAATGACCTGTTTTAGTTCTCTTACTCTATGCTTTTGCTTGTTATACCCTTACACTCAGACCTGGATAATTAACTCTTTGTGCTCTAGATCTGCTTCCTATAGAACAGTCGCTAGCAACAAACTGACTGTAATTGGGGTTATAGAATTTTTTTTAATTTTCTAGCTTCCTTTCTCACCTTTTGGCCTAGATTATTGGACTCTCATTCTACCTTGACTTCCCATAACAAGCCATCTATTACCTGTAACAATGAAGAACAGCTGTTCGTGGACTGACTTGTGATGAATTATTGAGTGTTTTCTAGAACTATTGAATTGTGTATTGTCATCTTATTTCTCATTTTTGCACCCTGTAAAGACAGAAACTATGTCTAGGCCTCCAGGTAGCTACCCCTCAAAGATGAACAAAGGCATGCAGAAATCATGATTACAGTGTGGTCACCACATTATGTGGAATAAAGAAAAGAATTACCGTTGTCTGTGTTATACCTGGCATTAGAAACTGCAGCCAGAACTTCAAGGGTGCCATCTTAAAACTTTCCTTTAAAATTACAGTTGAGCTGCTGAACCCAGATTCTAAATACAGCATAGTCTTCATGGAGTTAATTGACATCTCTAAAAGCATTTAGTTTTCTAGAAACAAGATCAGTTGATTAATGCCTTGTTATGTGCTAGCCAAAAGATTACTTCTATGCTTTTTATCTCTGCTTTGAACAATATTATGGTCAAAACTTTTAAGAGTAGAAGGGACTGAGGAAGGGCAGGCATGGGCTGTGTCATACTATAATCCCATTCCTGGGCAATGCAGGCCTAAGTCTCAGTTTGACCATTATTTCTTCAGTTTTGCATTCAAGGCAAAGTCTCTTCCTGACCCTGGCCTACTCATTTGTTGTTATTGTTATAGCTAAAAGTTACACACTTGGTTGTAGTTTGTACAACCAAGATCACATACCCGTATGGTAGTGCAGGGCATCTAACTTGCTATGTTAATTTGCTGCCAAATATCAAATTTATGGCCTCATGCCTTCAAGCTATGTGCTCTAATACTGACATGCACCCTCAAATCCCATAAGAGCAAACATTTTTTAAATTGTTTTGCTTCTCTATTTTCTCTTAAAGATTGTGATTAAGAATTCCTTGTCTGAAATCCAGAAATGTGGCTTGATAATCAAATGCCTGCCTTCCTGGTATGAGACTGGAAGCTTGATTCCTGGCACTGTCCCCCATTGCTGAGTATGGGGGTCACTGCACTCACAATCCCTCATGTGTATGATGGTCAATACATTGCAAACAAGTGTTTCTGCAGAAACAGTAACAACCAGGAGAGGAGATGGGACTAAAAAATGAATGCCTTGCTTAATTTTCAATGATTCTGATTAAATATAAAACACTTAAAATAGTGCCTTATTCATCATTGGTGTCTATTAAGTGAATAGTAGCCCTGGCTTTAGAAATCCCAGCTAGAACTTTAAGGGTGTCATCTGAAACTTTTCTTTTAAATTATGGTTATTTTTCAAAGCATTGAATTTTCAAAACATATCAGTTATGACAACATTTTTTCTTCAAAATAATCCTGTGCATCAGGTAAGCAGTATTTGTTAGGCCCCTTTAAGGATGAATAAATGAATAAATAGAGGAAAAGTCTATTGTTTTAAGCAACAAAACTTGCAGAAATATTCTGACTTCATAACTTAAAAATCCAAAGCATTTCTAAACACAAAACACTTTGGATTACTAATCTTGCTCTGGATGGAGCATACTTTGAAGTACCATGGACTGAGTGGTAAAAATATTTTTTTTGTTTTTTTTTTTGCTTGTTTGTTTTTGGGTCACACCCGGAAGCACTCAGGGGCTACTCCTTGCTCTACACTCAGAAATCACCCCCGGCAGACTTTGGGGACTATATGGGATGCCGGGGTTCAAACCACCGACTTTCTGCACGCATGGCAAACACCTTACCTCCATGCTATCTCTCCACCCCCCCAAGGTAAAAATATTTTAATATTAGTTGTAAGTATAGTGCCATGTGTTCTCTAGCAGAACCTTGTTTTTAATCAGTTCACTTTATACAAATTCATGACTGATATCAATTTTGAGATAATTTTCCCCCTATTTTCATTTGAAACCAGCAGTCTTCAGGGCCTCAACCTTTGCTCTGAGCTCAGAGATTACTCCTAGTTGAGCTCAGAGGACCTTAGAAAGTGCTAGGATGGAACCTTGGTCAGTTTGATATACAGAAAACAAGCATCCAATCTGCTATATTATCTTTCCAGCCCCAATTTTTTTCAATTCCTCATTTTTAAGTTTGTCACCAACCCAAAAATAACCAACATACAGTTTATTTTGATTTTTGATTGGTTTCTTTTTGTGTTGTTTATGGGGGCACACCTGGCAGTGCTCAGAGCTTACTCCTGACTCTGCACTAATGAATTATTCTTGGTGGTACTCTGGGAACCATATGGGATACTAAGGATCAAACCTTGGTAGGCAAATGCCCTGCTTACTATAAAATCTCTGTCCTCTACAATTTATTTTCTTAACAAAAATATAAGTAACTTCTTTATAAAAAAATAGATAAACTTTTTTTTTTTCTGAAGTAGGATACCAAGGAAGCAAAGACTTGCTAGTCAATTACTTTCTTTCCTCTCCATATAAAAGACAAAACATTGTCTTATTAAAATACTAAGACTGAATTCACCTAGCTCACCAATACAGGAGGCTTTTCTGAAAAGTTCTGTCTCCACCCAAAAATGCTATATAACTAATTAAAAATTATTTTGACAGGGCGAATGTGTTGAAGTTCAATGTTGTATACAACCTAATCTAATCTAGTTTTCTTCTAGTGAAACAAAATATCTGACTTAAAAAAATAACATGGTCAGATAATATTAATAATAGGCATACCTCAATTTCAGCTGAGAAGAATTCATGAAGCAGCCATCCAATTTGTCTAGGGAAATTTGCTCTGGGCTAAGATGGTATAAAAGGTCTTACCCTTAGGCAAAACACTTATTTAAAAGCTTTTTCACTGATTGTAAGATTTTTTTTTAGGGCTTCCATTTCTGTATGAGTGGATACAGGATGGAAGGCAAATATTTGCTATCTAGCAGAAAACCAAATTGGTAGTACTTTTGGTATTTACAATTAAATTCTATTCCGAGTTTCAAGCATTTCTGGGCTTTAAGCACGTTCCAAGAAAAATTGTGGCTAAGTAAGGGTAACTGTACATCCCAAGCTGACAAACTACACTAATGTTTCTGTGCTTAAATGAGTGTGAAACTGTGACTAACTTTAAATAGTCTCAAATTGTTATTTCTATTTTTTCTTTCATTTATAATAATAACTCCTAGCAATCATGTGAAAAGCTGTGTAAGAAAATTAAGACTTTAACGAATAAATAGCATGTAAGTATGGATGCTAGTGTTAAATTTTTTGCAATGATTTTCATTATGAAATAAGAAATATATTCTTAAAGTTTATGTCAAGGGTTTTATACCAAGTCACCTAAGCATGCAAAAGAAAAGACTTCGAAATCCCCATATACAAATGAAAATAGTTTTCCAAGTAAAAAGTGATTCTAAAAGACTATGAACAGAAAACAAATAGGATTACTTTCATTCTTTAAATGGAAAAAAGTAACCTACATAAAAAAAAGCATAGACCTTTTGCTATAGATACCTGTTCTTTACCACAGAATCAAATGCTGTTACTAAAAAATAAAAATCACTAGACACAAGCCTACCTAACAGAACGGTCCTTTAAAGCTCCTCAAAAGTTTTTGATTAAAAGGATGAGGGAAATGAAAGCTATGGGTTTCTGTCCTGGGTCACAGACTGTCTTTAAAAGAGATAGCTTTACAACACATCTTTATGGCTAAGATTTTGATCTTAATATCCTGCAAGGTACTCATTGGAATCCAGGCAGAAACAACTAAGAACCTGTTGAAAAAATATGAATTAAAGATAAAGGAAAAAGACCAAATCAGAAATTATACATTTGCCCCTTATTTATCAATCACTTAAATGGCAAAGTTTCCCATCGTATGGGAAAGACTTTGATTGTAAATTTATAAAACTTTCTGATTATCCACCGGGATATCTAGAATACTAGTTGTTGAGTCCAGGCTCAAGGTGATCAAAATTAGAAAGCCTCTTAGGCTCAAAGTGATCAAAATTAGAAAGTCTCGGGGCCCGGGAGATAGCATGGAGGTAAGGCGTTTGCCTTTCATGCAAAAGGTCATTGGTTTGAATCCCGGTGCCCCATATGGTCCCCCGTGCCTGCCAGGAGCAATTTCTGAGCATGGAGCCAGGAGTAACCCCTGAGCACTGCCGGGTGTGACCCAAAAACCAAAAAAAAAAAAAAATTAGAAAGTCTCTTTCTCAAGAATTTTCTCTATCAGAAGAAAAATTAATAATTGAAATTTAAAAATATGTATGTATATATTTAGTTTTTGGACAGACTTTGCTGTGAGAGGCTTACTCTTCTCTCTGTGCTCAGGTATCATTCCTGGCAGAAATCAGGAGACCATATGTGGGACGGAGATGGAACCTGGGTTACAGCATGCAAGGCAAGGGCCTTACCTAATGTACTATCTCTCCTACCGAATAATAATGTTTTGAGGTTTAAAATGGTATATTCTCAGATTTTTCTTGATACATATCCTTATACTTAGAATACAATTTGGGGAACATAATGACTGACTCATCTAAAAGTGGAATGACCTTCATAAATTAACTACATTTACAGAGAATTAATAAAATTATTTAAAAAAATTCCAAGTCTCTTTGAACAGCTGCCATTAAAGGAGTCTTGAAATATTCTTTATAATTATATGTTGATATAGATATACTCTATTCTTATGACTTCCATATTTGGAAAAACATTTGCATAGGACGGAGCCTGCCATTTGTTCCTTGGTGTCTGTAAATTTGTTAATAATTTCATGAATTACAAGGGCTCACGAAAAGAACATAGTTTATAACTGAAAATTTAATAGGACGCAGATATTTATGCAATCCATTACTATATATTTGCTCAGTAATGTATTCCCTATAAGTTTTATGAGACATGAATCTGATCTCTGAGAGTTAAATTGAGGTTAGTAAATCTATCACAGTAAGGATACTAGATTGTTATTAGAAGAGCATAAAGCTGTTTACTTTTAAGTTTAATACTTAATGAATTTTTTAACTTGCTAAAAATAGGGGCCCTGTTTAGTAGGTAAAACACCCTCTTCTAGGCAATCCTGTGGCAATCCTGTTTTTTTTTTTATCACCAACCACAGCTCCTCAATCAGTTTCCCGTCTGCTGTTTTTAGTTCACATTCAATAAATGATACCAGTATTTTCTTGTTAAAGTCTATGTTCTCTCTTAATTTTATTTTTTTCCGCTTTTATAGAGTGTTATGAAAAACTGCTCACTTTAAGAAATTGACAGGTCCATTAACAGAGACTTTATGTCTGAGAATTCAGGCAGTTAGGCCTTCTGGATATTCAGGAAGTGGAGGGTGTCAGAACAGTCATTTTTATTGCGGACTAAAATGATGGCTGCAAGGAGATGGGCTCACATTATCACTTTATATAAATCACCCAGTCTGTCTTTCATTTCTTCCCTTCCCTTAGAAACTGGAAAGCTCAGAGTCCTTACACTTCAAATAAGAAAAGAACAGAAATGCCTACCCCTAAGATGGTTCAGCACAGCATGTGTCTTAGGGCAGGAAGAGATATGCAGGAAGACATGGATGTCCCCTTTGATTAATTTCAAAGAGTACATACATCTCTCAATAAATGGGCATGGGTTTTGTAACCATACAAACCTGGTTATAAATCTCATTCTTGCCATTGACTCTAACCATGGACTGGTGACTTCACCTTTCTACGACCCACTTTTTTTTTTTTCATCTCCAATTCAGTGACAATAAAATAGTAATTTATAGTCTTAAATCTTAGGATAGAAAAGAGAGCAATGGCTGTCATCCTGGATTCCCCACCAGCAAGAAGAGTTTGTCAAGTTCTGCAGAAGGAGCATCCTAGAAAAAATGCCCCTTATATTTATGACTATTGCCAGGTGTTACATTTTTCTTAGTAAGCTGGAAGTTAAGCAAGCTTCTCCAGTCAAAGATTTAGAATAAAAGTAGCATGGCCATCTTCTACAATTTCTGGGCCTTGACAGGCCCACCACTCTTTGAATGGTAAGAAGAGGCAAAAGACAAAACAAAGGAATGAAGTATTCTGCTGTCATCAGGTTGGATGATATAAACACAACTCTCCTGAAGACAACTCAATCCTGAAAACTGAAGGAGTGTACAGTTAGAAGTCCCAGGTCTACCCTCTGGTATGAAACACCTGGAACAAAGCCTTTTCTCAGAAGATGTGAGAGGCCGAGAAAGACCAGAACAATCAGGAGAACAAATCATGGATTGAGAAGCTTGTTCACCCAATACAACGGTCCAATTGTGCATCTTCTTCCTGTGAGTCAAAGCAGAATTTCCTAACTTCAGTGCTCTGAACAACTGGAGTCAGGATAATTCCTTCATGGGGTTGGGTAAACTGGTTCATGATCTGAAAGAAGCTTGGCAGCATTCCTAACCACCACCTGTGCCAAGAGTGTTTCCAAATATTTTCCTGGTCATCTCCCTTTTGGTGTTCTGTAGGGAAGGGAGTGGGGAAGAGGTTTTATTATTATTATTATTATTATTATTATTATTATTATTAGTTTTGGGACCACACTTGGCAGTGTTCATAAGTTACTTATGGCTCTGAGCTCAGAAATTGTTCCTGGTGGACTCGAGGGATCATATGGAATGCTGGGGATCAAACCCAGATCCATCCTGGGTCGGCTGTATGCAAGGCAAATGCCCTACCGATGTGCTATCTCTTTGGCCCCGGAATTGGTTTTAAAATCATTCCCCAATTGGCAATCACTAGTTTAGAGGAAGGAGAGGAGCTTCAATTCTCTTAGAAGATTGGGATCTGTTCCTCATAGTCTGTACAGCAGCAGTCAATACTGCTGTTCTCTGCACAAACCTGGAAAATAGGAGGTGACAGGAAATGAAACTCCTTGTTATTCTTCTCTAACTAGACAGAAGTGGGGGATGCTGGTCTGAGAGGAAAATCAAGGTTTCTTGTAATTCAGGCAGAAACCTGGACTTCCAGAGGGAAAGTGAAAGATATGAGACCCATTTCAAGTCCTTGGAAATATTTCCTGAATGACACTCAGTCCTGATGTGGAGCCAGTTAGTTCTTAACTATTTTCCTAGCCTTTTCTCAGACTGATGCCTTCTTTCTTACGTACTACTAAGTAGGATACTTTTGTTTTCAAGTGAGGAAACTGAGACAAAAAATTTATCTGAATGGAAGAATAGGATTCCACCCCAGTTATGCCCTAACATAAAATTTCTCAAATGATTTCATCAAGTTATCTTTTAAGAAGTCTTATAGAACAGAGTGCTCATTATGTTGTGTATGACTTGAGTGTAAGAGGCAAAGGAAATGGCCCCATGAAACAATGATTCTGCATCCCAGCTTGCCCCACTTCTGCTATCCAAGGGAAAAGGCCTGCCCTATGTCAGGATTGACCCATTATGCTCCAAGTAGCTACATAGCAGACACTCCTGATCCTCAAGTCAAGAGGCAACTGTCAAGTCTTCCATGAAGCTCATCTGCTCTACATGGAAGGGAATGGGTCCCCAACATCCTAAGTTTTCAGGGAACAGTGGACTCAAGATGAAACAAAGATTAATACTTTTAGGAAATGAAAATGCACAGGCATTCCAGGTCCATTTTCTTCCTTTACTGAAAAGAATTTCAGGAGGAGGTGAAATAGTGAATAAAACAGTTATTTTAAGAGGTTACTTAGAGAAATGTGAAAGAAGAGGGGAAGAAATGGAAAGGGGAAAAAAGGACAGGGGGAGAAAGAGAGAGAGAGAGAGACAAGAGAAAACATGGGCTTCTGCAGAGGGGAAAAATGCCTATAAATAATTGGTTTTGGAAGATTATATCTAACTCCTCCAAACTGTCTTGGTCTGGACTTTTCTGTATAAATAAAAGTTAATCTGTTTGTTTCACAGGTAAAGCCTAGGGCTCTGAAGGTCCTTTTTATATTCTTATTAAGACCTTTTAGACTTTTCCATAAGTAATTTACTTTTAAAGTGGAGGTCCACCCTTATCCAGGTGGGGAGTTGGATTCTGGTCTCAAAAGAGCTCAGGATTTGCATCTCAAACTGTTTTGGTTTTTATGTCTTTGGACTACTAAGCTCTGGCCAATTTCTCCTTAAATTGTTACTTCCCAAAGCTTATTACCAGAGACCTTCTATATCTCTACCTGCATCAATTATTAATAAAATTATTTTAAAAAATAGGGAAGAGTGGCAAAAATAGTCTTACAGGGTGGAAATAAGTCAGTTTCAAAGTCTCATCTGGACTCTCTCATTTTCACAGGACAAATCTATTTTCTCCATCTTAGCTTCTGTGAAGCATCATTTTCCTCATAGGAACTTTTGGGCTATCTTCGTTTCCCACACCCCTGGGTAGGTGAAGTGGAACTCTGGAGGGTAAACATAAAGAGAGCCAGGAAGCATTTAGCTTAGCTAAGTGGTTCTTGCAGGGGTCTGCTCCCCCTGGCAGGCTTTTCAGGGGAGGTAAAAAGTCTTTCCAGCTCCAGCATTCAGGGCTTCAATCAGTACCTAGGACTCACCCAAGCTCTTTTCTTTCACCTCTCATCCATGAGTAATAAAAATGATATTCAACTTGTCTCCATTTTGTGTTTTTCCAAGTGATCTAGACTTGGCTGGAAGTAAGGGTCTATTTATTGCATATTCACTTAAAGCCTTCAACTAAGAGCATTTGGGGAAAACTTGAAATCTGTCTCAGTGTTGAACTTGCTTTGCTTTGCTTCAACTTCTACTTGAGTTGCTTCCAAGCAGGAAGTCTAGTCTTTCTCCCTCACAAGTTTTCTCTTGCCAGAGGCCATAGAAAGGAGCTAAAGGAGAATTGATATAAATTTTGTGGG
>PVKC010037022.1:0-13108 GCA_004027635.1 Crocidura indochinensis
TTCTTTCTATTTCTCTCTCTCTCTCTCTCTCTCTCTTTTTTTTTTTTTTTTGGTTTTTGGGTCACACCCGGCAGTGCTCAGAGGCCACTCCTGGCTCCATGCTCAGAAACTGCTCCTGGCAGGCATGGGAGACCATATGGAGCACCGGGATTCGAACCGATGACCTTTCTCTCTCTTTTTTAAATGAAATGATTCATGAATTTGCATGTCATCCTAATTAGGGCTATATTAATCTTCTTGGTATGATCTCAATTCTAGTAAATGTGCTATTGAAGCCAGCAGGGATAATTTTTTAAAATCAATGGACATAAGGGCTATTGTAATAAAACAGTGAGCAGGGTGCTTGCCTTACACATGGTTGATCCAGAATTGATCCCTAGCACCCCCATTATAGTAACCTGATCCTTGTCAAATGTAACCCCTAAGAGAGAGCCAGGAGTCAGGCCTGAGTACTACTGGGTGGGGCCCCCAAACAAAACAAAAAAATAAAACAGTGGACAAAAGCATTACAGTTGTCTTCCCTAATCAGCCCTTGGAACATTTAAAGTCCTTGTTTCAACATTGGTTATTTAAAACATTATTACTCTTTCCTCTTGAGCTCCTTTGCATCCTTTATTTTTATTTACCATTCATTTGTGTCATTCATTTCGTATGAGGCTGAATCACATTAAGTTCTGGATACCACTTTTCTGTCTATGAAGCCCAAAGTCCTCAGCATCAGGCCTGCCCTCTTCTCTGTGTTCTGCCTAGTGTCAGGTTCTTGGCTGAGCCCATCTGAGTTGCTTTTACATTAGTGTTTGGTCTTTAGAAACACGCTGGTTTGCTGTCTGCTGTCTCAAATGAATGCCCTTAAATGTAGTCACAGTGTTAATATGATTTGCAGGATAATTTATACTCTCATTTTGTAAATACGGTTTAGGTGTGTGCATAATGGGACAATTATTGATTTGCCTGTACAGGAAGAAAGAGGTGGAAAACGAAAATTCAAGATGATTCCTAGAAGCTTCTGCAAGTGAAGAAAAATAGGCAAGCCTCTAATTTTTTCTGCTTCTTGATTTCTTTGTAAGACTTGTCACCTAGGGAGAGTGGGGAGGCTTGAAGCAAGGCCAATATAATTTTTTCAACCCACTGCAAGACTTGGAACTGCCAGGCTGGGAGAGAGAAGGCTGAGTGTTGCTGGAGGGGCAGATTGGGGGTCACTGTGCTTCTTTAAAGACAGCCCATTTGTCTGCAGGGCTTGGTCAAGTTCTTTGTTTGGGATTTGTCCATCTCTTTTCTTCCTTACTAACACTTAAAATATTAGACCTGAGTGACTGGTCTTTGATCTCATTTTTCCCACAGGCTCAGACAGGAATTTTCTTTTTGAACATAAGAAAAAATATTTTAGGGCTGAAAAGATAGTTCAAAGGGCTGAGTGCATGCTTTTTATCTAAGAGACCTAAGATCAAGCCCTGGTGCACTGTGATCCCCCAAGCACCTCTAAGAGTAGCTCCCGAACATTGACAATGTGGCCTCCAAATCAAACCAAACCAAAACAACCAAAACAACAACTGAGCGTTCTTCTTTTATTGTTTCTTATGTATTTATTTATGTATTTATTTTGTTTTTTGGGGTCACACCTGGCAGTGCTCAGGGGTTGCTCCTGGCTCTACACTCAGAAATTGCTCCTGGCAGGCTCGGGGGACCATATGGGATGCCAGGATTCGAACCACCATCCTCCTGCATGCAAGGCAAATGCCTTACATCCATGCTATCCCTCCTGCCCTCTTTTATTATTTCTTTTTGGGCCACCTGGCAGTGCTCAGAAGTTTATTCCTGGCTCTTGCAATCAGAAATTACTTCTGGCAAGGTAGGGAGACCATATGGGTATACTAGGGATCAACTTAGTCAACTTAGGCTGACTGTGTGCAAGGCAAAATGCCCTACCTACTGTGATATCAATCTAGCCCCCGAGAGCATTCTTTCCATATGGAAGTCTGGGTCCTATCTCTAGCACCAATTGGCCACTAAAAACATCAAATGATCATTGAGAACTAAACTACCAGGGGTGCTCCCCTGAAATACCCCAGAAAATATTTTAGATACTCAGTTTCTTATTGAAAAATTTTTTTTTCAGTATAGAAAGAATTCTCCATTCCAGAAACCAGTTACATTGAAAGATGGGCTTGCTAGCTTGCTCCACTCACCTTTGAGGGAAGCTTAAACTACTTAAACCAGGCCCTGATAGGGGACAAAGAGAGTAGCAAGAAGCCAATCTGCAATTTTTCACCTGCCTGGACATAGTCTGTCTCCCGACCAGTGATGGCAGGAGCTCACGTGGGAGAGATGAAGGCTTCTAAATAGAATGCTAATTTAGTCTTGAACAGGTGTCCTAACTTATTTCTCATTCAACTGGAATACATTAAAGCATTCCAACCAAAAAAAGGGGTACAAAGATATTGTTGAGGGTCTAGTTTTCCTGAAGTTCTGAGGCTATTTTTGGGTTTAGATACAGTTACATACTACCCAAGGCCTGTATCTGCATGTCCTTGTTGAAGGCCCTTTCTGAAACTACAGATGACCAGCGTGTCCTTGTGCTAGGGCTTGACACCACCCTCAGCAGTCCCTCAACTCTGACCCGTGAGGGTGGGTATATATATATCCCAGAAATCTCACCTCAGCTGGTGGGTAAACTCAGGATTCTGCAGTATTCTCAGTAAAGCAGGGCTCTAGCTGCCCCTGGAGTGACTGTGTCAATAATGCAGCCTTGGGCTATGGAGAAGGCTCAAAGGGTTGGATGGATTCCACACTTAGATCCCAAGGAGTCAATCATGGAGGCTGTAGTTCCTTTGAGCATAGTCTGGGACAGATGTTGAGCATCTAGCTGGGATATTCCCCTAGCACTGCTAGGAGGGAACCACCCCTAGCCCCCAAATAAAGTATTTATTTAGCTGCCTTTCCTTCCTGTCCTTGTTCCAGCATCTGCTTTGGGAACCTAAAGTATGATAGCTGAGTCCAGGATAAACGAGCAGATTTCTTTACTCCAGAACTTTCTAGAGTTTTTTAGCATACAAAATGGGCTTTATAACTATCCAAGAGGGAAATTAAATCTGTAGCATTTCCTAACTATTTGACTACAAATCCAAATTTCTCCCCTCCAAAAAGAGCTCTTGAGACCTGTATTCCAAGTAAAGCATTTTGGCAGATATAACATCATTTGCAATTTTACCAATAAAAACATTGACAATCTATGTTTTACTGACAAGAACTAATCTCAAGACAGTCAAGGATTTGTCAAAAGTGTCACACCCCAGAGTGTAAAAGTTCTGCTCAGAATCTAGGGGTTCTCTTTTCTTCTATTGGGGGTGGGGTGGGGTTCTCTTTTCTTCATCACAGACTTTGTATGTTTCCTGTCAGGTGAGCATCAGGCATCTGAGGTCCAAGAATACAGAAATGGAACCATGTCTCAGGCATCCCATCTGGTCTCCACCACTGATCAGCTGTCTTTCTCTGCCTCATCACTGTTCTTAGCCTTTGACCTACATTCTTCATATATGAAGCCAGAGTTAAGTTATCTAGTTTGCTCAGTTTGGTGCTCTCAGCTCTGTGTTCAAAGATCACTCCTGCAGAGCCAGAGGAGTAAGTAACCCCTGAGCGTTGCATAGCCTGGTGTGGGCCCTTTCCTCAAAAGATTTATGCATATTAAAACTTACTGGTTTTTTTTTTAATTTGTTTTGTTTGTTTTGTTTTGCTGCCATACCCTTGGTGCTCAAATCTCACCATAGCTCAGAGCTCAGAGATCACTCCTGGTGAGGCTCAAGGACAAAGGCTCAAGACAAGCACCTCATCACTTCCTCCCCTATTTTTGGTTCTTGAAAGGACCTCCCACACAGTGCTTTGGGGATCTGGGTGACACTATCACAGTTGCTGATTATTAGGTGTTGGGGTAGGATGTGATGCTGGGACTTGAATTCATGTCCCAATATATGTAAAACATGTTCTGTGATTGCTGAGTTATCTCCCTGACTCCACAGTCACTGTTAACTCAATAAATCTTAGACTAGATGGGAAAGCTCTGAAAGACAGTGTAGTGTGTCTGTGTGGGTTTACTTGCAATTTGATAGTAGATGTGGTGTGAGAGGACTGATCCTTTAATACTCAGAAAATTTTACTCTATTAAAACACACACAGGGGGTGGAGAGATATCATAGAGGCAGGGTGTTTGCCTTGCATGCAGAAGGACGGTGGTTTGAATCACAGCATCCCATATGGTCCCCTGAGCCTGCCAGGAGTGATTTCTAGAGCTAGGAGTAACTCCTGAGTGCTGCTGGGTGTGACCCCAAAAAACCAAACACACACACAAACTAAAAACCCTTTTGCTCTATTCTAGAGACCAATTATTGAAAATATGGCCCTGAACAGGCAGCATTAGCTTCACCTGGGAGCTTGTTATAGGCGATTTTAGAATCATGGGTCTCTCCCTAGTCCGTGGGAGTCAGAATCTGGGTTTGGATAAGGCTCTTTGTGGGATTTACCTGACATTGAGGCTGGAAAAACACTGCTCTGAAACACAGTAAGAAAGAAGACCAGGGGCTGGGCGGTGACGCTGTAGGTAAGGTGCCTGCGCTAACCTAGGACGGACCGCGGTTCAATCCCCCGGTTCCCCATATGGTCCCCCGTGCCTGCCAGGAGCGACTTCTGAGCGAATAGCCAGGAGTAACCCCTGAGCGTAGCCGGGTGTGGCCCAAAAACAAAAAAAAAAAAGAAAAGAAAGAAAGAAGACCAGACAATCAGTCCCCATTTCTGGTGATGGAACTGTCTCCTTCAGGTTCCTGCCCTTCTTTGGAGTCTCAGGCAAGACCCAACACTATCCATCTGCTGTGACATGTATGGTGGCCTAGAATCCTAGCCACCATACATGTTGTGCCAATATAAATTTTGCTCTCTAGAGTTGGAACCTATCAATTTTCATAGCTGCATTTTTTTCTATGCCTCTCCGTGCGTGTGTGTGTGTGTGTGTGTGTGTGTGTGTGTGTGTGTGTGTGTGTAAGCAACTTAGGCCAAACCCAGAAGTGCTCTGTGGGAATTCCTGGATGGGGGTAATGATGAGATAGACCAGGTTCATCCATGTGCAGTGCAAACATTGTGACTTCTGGCTCTGTGATGGAATCATTCCTACTGGTACTTGGTATTGAGATATGTCTCATATTCAAACTTGGGTAAGCCACATGAAAGGCAAGTGTCTTAGGTCTCCCTGCTCTATCTTCCTCAATTTCCCCATACCTTTCTTTTCCCTTTCTGTTAGCCCAGAATAAATATAGCCAGTGGCTGTGGCTTCTGTTTTATTCTAGAAAAGAAAAAGGAACAGATTCCCAGGCTGGGTTTTTCAGCAGCCCATCTGACAGGGTTTTCTTCCTCAGCTTTGTGTAAATTACTTGTAGGCAATTCTCATCTTAACCTCCGACTGGGGCTCTGTACAGCTGAGGTGGTTATTATCTCAGCAAGTTAGTGGCATTAATCCGTCCCTTCTCCCATGGGATCATATGCCTTTAATGAGAACACTCCCTGATTGTCCACCTTTGTGCTGTTGGGCGGGTGGGTGAGCTCAGGGCAAGAACTTTTATGCAAGACCTGAGATGCTTTCTTGACACCCGCTTCTCGCTCATCTCACCCGATCATCAGGCTTGAAAACGACTTGGGTTAGGAAAGATTTCTGGAAGTGACAATAATGAATGCAGTGCCCATCCTAATAGATGCATTCATCTTGAACAGAAACTGGTTGCTTGTTATTGTGCATGCTGTAGTGGTGAATTTTACTTTTCATGGCTTGCTGAACTCCCGCCTACTCAATCCAAGCTGTCTTTTGGTGGATGTGAGCATGATCTATGTTTATATTTATTCCCATCACATACTGCATACAGGTAACAGGAACAGGACTCGAAAATACACAGTTTCTCACTACTCCCCAGCAGGAATAAACTCTAAAGGAAGGTAGTGGGTCTAGGAGGGACATCTCTATGTAAATTGGAGCTCAACTCTAGTCACCAGTCTCCCTGTTTCCCTATGAAGCCTCTCAAGAAGTAGCTGAGAGAAGGAACTTTTGGGGAAATGAATGTACATGATGTCTGTTATATTTGGCTTGCTAACATCCATTCTCTTCTCTCTCGTCGCCCATTGCAGCCATCCTGTTTCCATGCTAGTAATTGATGCGTGACAGCATGTGACAAACTGAGGTATGTAGAGATGACTGGCGTGGGGAGGGGTCTTTCAGGGTGGGAGAATTCTTGAACATTTACCTCATTCTATGAAAAGTTCATTCCACTTGACCTTGTCCTGTCTGGAGAGGAATCACTGGCTACATTGCTTCAATCCTGAGTTTGAAGCTAGTGCTGAGAACAGCAGGGCAAGAGGATAGAGGCACCTGGGGGTCTAATGCTTGCTGAGTGGCTGGATCAACAAACTCCAAGACCCTGATTTGCAGTTCTTGGTTTTGTGCAATAGTAAATATCCACCCTGGGTAAGTCTGCCTCGGGCAGGGTTTTGTTTCCAGCAGCCAGAGCATTCCTCACAAATACTAGAGAAAACAGACAGTTTCCCAGTGTGGCAGTGCTTAGTTTGCAGTGCTGTAAGGTCATGGAATGAAATGGATTTGTATCCAAAGTGTGCAAAACACATTAGAATGCTGAATATAAATAGCTTGGGGGTGGAGGAGCTCTTTAGCAGTGCACAGGAAGTTTTTGGCCCCTTACTAGCAAGTTTAAGTCAATGTGCTGGTGTGGGGTAATTTTAGGACTATGCCTCTGATGCTCAGAGACACGTGGCACGTGGTACTGGAGATCAAAGCTAGGTTTACCATATGTCAGGCAAACAGTTTACCCTGGTGCTATCTCTTTTGTTCTACTTATTTTTCTGGGGGAGGGGGTACATTCAGTAGTAATCAGGGGGTACTCCTGACTCTGCACTAAAGAGCTACTCCTGGTGGTGCCTAGGGGACCATATGTACTATAGTTCTACTGGCCCGACAATTTTTGTTGCTGTTTTAGGCACACTTAGAAGTGATTAGGGCCTTTTCCTGATTCAGTGCAGGACTTGGGTACCATAAAGGATGTCAGGGATCCAACCCAGGTCAGCTGTGTGCAAAGCAAGAGCCCCATGTGTATTTTAATTATTTTTATTTTAGCATTGTGATTTATCCAATTGTTCATAATATGATCATTTCAGGCATTAAATGTTCAAACATCTATCTCACCATCAGTGTCATCTGCCCCTCACTAGATTCCTCAGTTTCCCAATCACCACCATAGCTTGCCTACAAGCAGGCATAAACAAATGTACTTCATATTGTTTGTTACAACACAAACAAATGGAATGTAGATCAACCAGGGTCACTTAGAAATGATTGTCACCTCTCTCCATGGAGTTATTCATGGAGTTAGTGTCTAAGGATTTACTGGGTTGTGTTTGGGGTTCGATGAGCCTTCTATGTTACTGCTTAATCTCACTGAGCTTTGTAGACTTCTATGTAACTTTCCCATCATATTTCTTGTGATACTACTGGGCTGACACTACTATAAAATAGTGAGGTGTGGTGCAGTTGCATGCTGCTACACGATCCAGGATTTACAGCTCTAAAACAAGTGTGGTGGCTTAGAAGTTTGATAAGGTTAAGTGGAGAAACTGGGTTGTTTCTTAGCTGTAGTTCATGTAGAAAGAGGAATCTGGCCCTCCCTTTTAGAAGAATGCCACGGAGGTATCAGCCCAGACCAGGCTACCAGGGATGTATGGTGGCCATCATTTTCTTTTGGAACTTTGTGGATGAGCTGGGCTGTTTTTCTGCTAAGAAGATGGTGATGGTGGGTGGGGACTGCTGGGTTAACCAGTGGCAGGTGGGTGTTTGGCCTGATCCACCTTCTGAAAATAAAATTCCAGAAATTTCAGCTCTGGAGTCCAATCACACCTGAGAGGATTTAGCTGTTCATATTATTTGATTTCAGCTGTGTATCTGCAGCCCCTACTTTTAATCTTTATTTACCTCTAGAATATCTACTCCATGAATTTCCTTCACTAACACAGGGACTTCTGAGGTAGCTATTCTATTTTAACTTAAAAATAAAGAACATCTTTTGTATAATGGGCTAGTATTGTGTTCAATATTTTCTACCTATATTTACTCCGTTTGGTGACTATACCCAGGCTCTAGCCAGTCTGAAGAACTATAATAATCCAAGCTTATGTTTCAGCTCCTTTAGTTTGGAGGGTAGGGCAAATGGACATATAAAAGAATATTTAAAATTACATCTGAATGTTAAATTACTTTTATACCAGCACTTTAAAATTAAATGTAATATTAGTTATGTTGGCTCATGTATTTTGTTGGCAATTCAAAAGGGAACACAAGAGGGAAAGATGTCTCCCTCTAATCCTGACTTTAGGTCACCTGGTCCCTTTCCTAAGATAATCATTGTTAACTGGTTATTAAAAGAAATCTATCTCTTTCCACTCAGGCTTCATTTCAGTTCAACTCAGGACACCAGTCCTCCAGGTATATATGATACTCTGAAAACTTGCAGAAAGCCCTCCAACTAGAACCTTAGTCAAACTGTTCCAGTCTTAGCCTCGCCTTGTGTGTTTTCTCTGTAAAGCAGGGATGATGATGCCACTCTACTCTTTCCTCGTGCTTCATTAAACTTCAGACGAGACCAAATAGTAACTGCTTTCTGAAAGATAAAGATGCACCAGTGCTTGAATGCAGACAAATGAAAATAGTTTGCCCCATGGGATCCAAAAGTGCAAGAAATATTTTCTTTTGCTATTTAGCATTCTGCTTATTGATTCAACCATTTCTGTAGAGCTAAAATACAAATGTAAAAATAGAAGAGGATGGAACCTTTGGCTAACAGGCTCATACTAGTTGGCTCCACTCACTTTTCCTGTTCCTTTTCCCTTTGTATGTTGCTGCTGTTGTGATGACTTGGGTTTTTATAGACACTCAGTGTGGTGCTCACACATTTGGTTGGGGTGAAACACTTTTTTAATGGCTATGATCACATTTCTGGTGATAGTGCTCAGACACCTTCAGTGGCAATGCCTGCACACACCTGGCTGTGCCACTGAGCTAATCCACTCGGGGGAGATGGGAATCATGCTTGTCTTAGGTGGGTGACACTGGGGATCCAACTCACAGTCTGATGCTCACAACACTGAACCCTACTTTTTTGGAACACACCCGGTGACACTCAGGGGTTAATCCTAGCTATGCGCTCAGTAATCACTCCTGGCTAGGGATCCTGGGGATCGAACCAGGTCCATCCTGGGTCTTCCATGTGCAAGGCAAATGTCCTACCACTGTGCTATCGCTCTAGCCCCAACACTGTATCTTTTTGTCGGTGAGTTATTCCTGAGCCAATTTTTATTCATATTTTGGAGCCACATGTGGTGATGCTTGGAGGCTGCTCTTGGCTCAGTGCTCAGGGATTGCTCCTCTTGGTGCTAAAAGGAATCGCATGATACTGGGGACTATTCCAGAGCTGCTACATGCAGAGCATGTGCTCCAGATGATTACACTATCTCCCAAGCCCAAGCTTCACTCTTTCTTAAAATATTCCTTCTAAGGTCAGAACTTTGAAGCCTGAAAGGGAGAAGCTCATACTTTTTGTGTTTCAGACTTGGAAGTACCAATTCTGGGCATGTTTAGACTACATGTGTGTATGTCTGGCAATGGGGGATGGCACTGGACAAGTTCCCCTGAAGAAAGGTGCATACAGGAAGACTAAAGCATTGGGATCTTTCAGGCTGGGCTTGAAATTTTTATTTTGTTTGTATTTAGGCCATACTCAGCAATGCCCCTGGCTCTGCACTCAGGAATTACTCCTGATGGTGCTTGGGGATCATATAGGATGCCAGGGATAGAGGTCAGGTCAGCCATGTGTAAGGCAAATCCCTGTACTATCTCTCTAGTCCCTGAGGTTTTATTTTTTTTAAGACTGTGAAGAACTGTTTATGTCCAGTAACTCCAAAATAAGTCTTTTATTATGACAGCTATAGTTATTATTACAGGCACACTGTATCTTAGAGTAACTCCCAAGGAATTTAGTATATTAAATCTGAGGATTTTGGGGTCTAGGGGGTGAGAAGGGCACTTGGCAGCTTTATGGACAACTCCTATTGATACTATGGGGAGTATGTAGTGCCAGGGATCCAACCTGAACCTTCCACATGCAAAGCTGGACTTGAATTCTTAAGGGAATAAGTGAGCAGTGGGTAGAGCAACTGCACAACAGGCCCCTGTTCCCACTGTTGGCTTTGCAGAATATGCTGGACTGCTGGCAGCACTGAGGGAGGGGACACAGGGCAGCCCCTGAAGTGCTGGAGTTTAGCTGGGGTCTGTCAGGAGGGTGGACAGAGGGGAAAAGGCCAGCATTGTGCAGTCTGCAGGCAGGGTGCTGCAAGAGGCCCACAGCCAGAATGTGAGTCCTGGTGCAAAAGCATGTTCTATTTACTCTGGCAGCCCCCTGTGGAAGCCCCAGACTGTGTCCTGTCAGCTATGAATGGGCGCTTCACCTTCCTCACCGGGTATGCCATGACCTCCGGAGTTTGAGGTTTGTCTGTTTGCATTTCCAGTGGGCAGACACACTGGCTCTTTGTGGAAGGCTGCTGTGGCCTTAGTTCATTTTCTGAAAACCAAGCTTTTCTGATTGAGAACTCAAATTGCTGCTCTAGGATTGGGCCAAGATTCTGAGGTTGCCATGGCAACAGAGCCTTCTCCTACCTAAGAATGATTCCTTTTCCTCAGAGCCAAGAGGCCTCCACAGTCCAGAGCCCAGGGCCATGTCTGTGTATCCAGGGGCCCTTCCTGAAGGATTAGGGGTTGAGGTTCACCTCAGTGGTCCTGTTGACAGTACCAGTCTCCTGTGTCCCACTGTCCCTCACCCAAACCCAACTCAACACTGTACTTGTAAATTTGGCAAAACTAATTGAGCTATGCCTGTTTACTTCCTGCCTTTATCTATCTATCTATCTATCTATCTATCTATCTATCTATCTATCTATCTATCTATCTATCCATCCATCCATCTATCTATCATCTATCTATGTCTTGGGGCCAGTGCTCAGGGATTGCTCCTGGCTCTACACTTAGGAATCACTCCTGGTGGCGCTTGGGGGACAATATAGAATGTCAGTGATTGAACCCTGGTTGGTTGCTTGCTAGGCAAGCACCATACCTGCTCTTATACCTTCTGCCTTAGAGTTCAAGGAAAGCTAATGATTTCTGAAGCAACCTCTCTCCTTCCTTCCTCCCTCCCTCCCATTCCTTCTTTCCTTCCTTTCCACCTTCCTTCCTTCTTTCCTTCCTCCCTCCCATTCCTTTCTTCCTCCTTCCCTTCCTTCCTTCCTTCCTTCCTTCCTCCCTCCTTTCTCCCCTTCCTTCTTCCCTTTCTTCTCCTTCCTTCCTTCCTTCCTTCCTTCCTTCCTTCCTTCCTTCCTTCCTTCCTTCCTTCCTTCCTTCCTTCCTTCCTTCCTTCCTTCCTTCCTTCCTTCCTTCCTTCCTTCCTTCCTTCCTTCATCCTTTTCAAACTTTCCCCCCTTTATCCCTCTGTCCATCTCACCCTCTACACCCAGTTTAATAAAATTCGGCTTTCTTAAATAAGTTTTGGCTTACTTCAGGCTCTGCACTCAGATTTCACCTCCAGAAGGGCTTGGGGGACCATATTTGGTGCTAGGAATGGAGTCAGATTCAGCTACTTGTAAGGCAAGTGCCTTAACCCCTGTAACCCCTGTATCTTTGATTTGATTATTGAACTTTATTTTTTTTAAATCATGAATACAGCTCCAACATTTGCTAAGAATAAGTTCTCAAAGAAGATTCTCAGTTCTCTGGGTTCCTTATCTAGACAGTGGAACTTAATTTGTGTTTTCCTCATAAAGCCTCAGATAAGATCACATTGGAATCGATTGTACCCAGTACCTGGCACAGTACCTGGCTTGTAATAAGAACTCACACATGGGGCCAGGCATACTCAAACTCAAAGGACTGAAGCATTTGATTTGCATTAGCCTTGTCTAGAGTTTAATCCCCTACTCCATCACCCAGCATCTCTGGGAGTAGCTGCAGTATCCCTTGAGCATTCATTGCCAGCTTGAGTGTCTTATTGGCAGGTTTGTAGAGCTGGTCAGTATGAATGCACCAGTCATGGTTCCTGAGCTCCTGAACACAGTTTGGCAGATCTCCATTCCCCCCAAATAAAAAATGAGCCGTTTGTCATTAGTATGATGCTGGATCTTCTAGGCTGCACAGTGCTAGAGGTAGTAAGTGAAAAGATTCTGAGGCCACAGTCCCTTCTAGCCTTATGCAGCTCCCCATATCTGCCCACCCTGTTCCCAAAATACACTAACCCTGATGTTACTGTTCTTGCTGCTGTCAGTCTTGTCTTGTAAGCTGTATCCTGGCTTGACCTGACAATAGAAATGCTGCTCTTTCCAGAATCTACCCTTACATCTGTCCTGCCCACACCCCCTAACCTGTATGTAGCCTTTTTGGCAAAATATGACTTCCAGAACTGGGTTTCCATTGCTTATGCTTTTGGACATGTGTATAAATAAGGTTCTTCTTCTAGGCTGACTTGACCAGCTCAGCATCTCTCCAAACAAGTCTTGCTGACTTCCATTAAACTGGCCATCCCTGGAGGAACTGGTGGAGAAGCCCATGCCAGTTGCCTGCTGTCTCAGCAGAAGCTACACTGCTCCATAACCACCCTCTGCCACTGCAGCTGAGCTCACCGCTTCATAAGGCAGACCCTTCCCAGTTCTTGTCTGAGATATTTCTCATGTAGTTTGATGAAGGGTTGCTCAATTTTTGTTTTCTTCATGGCTACTTTTTTTTAAATTTTTTTATTTTCATTATGACAACAAAGATGCAAAGAAAGAGGACAAGGTAAAGTTACAGTGGAAGCACAATCACCCATAAACAGAATTCTCGGTAGTCCCATCGATGATATCCCAGCCTTGAACTTTCAGCCAAAGAGCATTAAGAAAAACAAAGCTGAACCCATGCAAAATACAATTACTTTGTCCCTTAAATCCCCAGTTGTAGTACATACTATTTCTTAGCAGCACACAATATAATCTAAAG
>PVKC010037023.1:0-13094 GCA_004027635.1 Crocidura indochinensis
ATGCAAAAGGTCATCGGTTCGAATCCCGGTGCCCCATATGGTCCCCCGTGCCTGCCAGGAGCAATTTCTGAGCATGGAGCCAGGAGTAACCCCTGAGCACTGCCGGGTGTGACCCAAAAACAAAACAAAACAAAACAAACAAACAAAAAAAGAAATGTTAAGTTCCTGAAAGTGTCTCATGTGTCATGGTTGGGGCTTTCCAAGATTCTTTGACAAATGAAGACTGTCACCAGGTACCAAACTCTGGTTGTCCATTATGCCAATGCCTAGTGGGGCGGGGAACAGCAGCAAAACGACAATCACAAGGACCTTGTTGCACGGAGCTGTGGCGATGCTTAAAGGGAGGGACAAGTAAAAGTTAATATTGCTGGCATTGGAGCAATAGCACAGTGGCAAGGCATTTGCTTTACATGCTGCTTTGCATGCTGCTAACCCAGGATAAACTTGGGTTCGATCCCCAACATCCCATATGGTCACCCGAGCCTGCCAGGAGCGAAGAGCCAGGAGTAACTTCTGAACGCCACTGGGTGTGTCCCAACACCCCCCCAAGTTAGAATTACTGGTATTTCACTCAAAAAGCCGAGTTGCCATGTTGACAATCCTATGGCCAGCTTATAAACCATAGGGCAGTGATGACTAACCTTTTTGAGCCTGAGTGCCCAAACTACCGCAAAAAAAAAAAAAAAAACAAATAATTTCCTCAAAGTACCAGCACGTCAAAAACAAGGTTTTAGTATCTAAAAACTCTTTATAAATTTTATAAATTTATTAATTGTGGACCATCCTGTGTGCCAACTGCAAGGCCTTCATGTGCCAAAGCTGGCACGCGTGCCATAGATTCGCCATCGCAACCATAGGGTATCCATATGAACCTCCCCTAGCAGCTAAGAGCATAACCTCTACTCCTAATATCACTCCTAAGCCCCCTTCAGGGTCTCCCCACCTGTCGTGTCAGATAACTAACTTCTTGGGTATCAGGTGTTCTTTCCCAGTGACCAACCGGCTGCCCTGCAGGGCTGGCTGGATCTGACTCTGACGGACTCACTGAGTCGAGTATTGTGGCCTAAGGAATGCATGTGTGCGGGTCCTCTACTCCTGGAGGTGGAACCCTGCTCCCAGTCTCCTTCTAAGATGGCATCCCTAATGGCCATTGTGGGGGGTTCAGAAGGCACGGGAGAAAGAAGTAGTGGACAGAGGGAGTCAGGCAGGTATCTGAAGCTGATGAAACTGAACAGTTATATATCCCACAGAGCCTAGAATAACCATCTGGTTCTTCAAAGAGATGTTTGCAGACTCCTGTTCTTGAAGGCTTCCAGATTATGTGCATCAGAATCAGGTGGTCAAGGAGGTGGGGTTCGGCCAGACATGTTTCTGGGCTTCTCCCAGCAACCCCACCACCCCTCTCTCTGAAGTGGTCACACTCCTGCCTGATCCAAACATCCACAGACCTCGAGCATGAGCTGCCCACGGATTTCTGCAAGGACCCTTGTGAAATGTGGCAGAGGCAGAGGGACGGTGAGGTCAGTCTCACCTGTCTTGGGCCTGACAGTAGTGAGGGGGTCCAGGTAGTCTGCCAGGTCCCTGTGCTTCCGGTCGAGGGCCACCTCAAAAGCCGTCTTCTCCAGCACACTCAGGTGGTCAGGGTTGGCCCCCCTCTCCACCAGTTGCTGGGCCACGCCCAGCCTCCCTGTAAGTGCCGCCAGCATCAGCGGACTCCAGCCCACGGTCCGAGCTGCCCGGTTGGGGTCTGCACACCACTCTGTCAGCAAACGTACCACAGCCTCGTGCCCATGCTGGGTGGCGGCCATCAGGGCCGTGATGCCCAGCAGTTCCTCCCTGCCGTCTCCTGCCCCTGGCTGCTCGCTGGAGAAGTGGGGGTGATCCACAGAGGCTCCAGTTTCCAGTAGCAGCTTCACCACGCCCAGGTGACCACCACGCGAGGCCACAGTGAGCACGCTTGCCCCAAGCCGATTTTGGGCATTGACATCAGCTCCATGATCTAAGAGCAGGTGTGCCACGCTCACATGTCCATACCTACAGGGGAGACAGAGAAGTAGTAACAGTTTGGGCCAGCGGAGGAAGCAGTGTGTGAAATCTGGCTTGCTAATTATAGTTCTGAGCACTTTCTCTTTTCTATTTCTCCTCCTGTGCCCAGCACCATGGCTCTCTTTGGCCTTGAGACTTTAGGTCTCACTGCTTCTTCCATTTTCTCACCAGAGAAATAGGGAGATGACTGTTTTTACCGAGGCTGCTAAGGATTGAAGTGAGATATCTTGGGTACTGGGGAGATGGCTCAAAGAGCGCTGTGTGTGGAAGCCACGGGTCTAATTCTCAACACCACACAGTCCCCTCAGCACCATGGAATGACCTCCATGAACACTGAGCCAGGTGTGGACCAGCATCAGGTGTGGACTACCGTCACCAACACCAAAACAACAACTAAAACAGAGTTCGGGCACACAATATATAACATTTAAAAGTAGCTAGCTGCAGGAATGTCAGTTATAAGTTCTGCACCACTTTTCAGCATGCAAATGCTGCTCGGAGAAAGATCTCAGGGTGGAAAGCCAGGCCCAGAACTCCACCCCAGCACCCTGCTCTCTCCTGCAACTCTCCCTCCTTTCCGCTCTCTAGCGGGTTGAGCTGTCTTACTGCTAGTCTCCCAATTTCCTCATGGGCAGGACTCCTCCGTGACTCATGTCTACCCTCCCTGTCCCCAAAGAAACATACACAAGGTCCTTCTGGAAAACACACAGCCCCCCTTCCTTAGCCAGAACACAGCCAGTGCTTGTCGCCATCTGCTGGCAGGAATGTCTCCTCAGCTGATGGCTGAGGCCTGACTTAAAACATCAGCTGGGAGAAAGCTGGACGAACTGAGTCTGGGGGGAAAAGCATGCACCCACTTTTGCCAGCACCCCAATTCTCTAATGTCAGGAGAAAACAGATGCCTCTTTCCAGCAAGAGCTGTGTCTTCTTATACAGCTGGCATTCAGGTCCTGTGTACAGGCACTCTCTGGGCAGTTAGTCCGAGCTGAAAAGGGCTGAACTCAAAAAAGAATGTCTAGGGTGTTGGGTGGTGTCAGGATCTACTACAGCAGGACAGCTGCAGGGCCAGGATGACTTTCTGAGTCTCTGAATCTGACTGTCCTCTAAGCTGTGGTGAAACTGCAAGTTGCTGAACTCACAAAAAGTTCTGGGAAGTGGGAGCTGATGGTAGGAGGAGATGCTGTGAATACCACCTGCCCTCCCCTCCCAGGAGGAGACTAACCTTACAGGTCTCTGGGACTGGAGAGCAAAGCTGATGACAATTCACAAGAAGGTGATGACCTGCCTCCCTGCCACGGTCCTGGTTCCCTCTTGCCCACTCTCCTCAATATGAAGATCAGGCCACACTCTCCTTAGTCCAGTCTCTCTCCCCACCCTCCTTTTCAATGCACTGCATCTTCCCACAGTTCCCTCAATTTTACCTATATTTGCTAGCCACACCCTGCTGCACCCCTGCCCTTTCCACTTGATTCTGCCACAGGACGCATCACATCTCCTCCAGCACTCAGTCCATTCTTCCTGCTGTGCCACCTCACAGTTTGGGCCTGGCCTTGGAGTCACTTCAGTCCCTTCCCTTGGCACCCACAGTCCTGTCCTCACCTCTCGACATGAAGCCTGAGCTTGTCACTGTTTTCCCTCTTGGGCCAGGACAGCACTGGCTGACCCAGAAAGCACTAGCTATGAGTTATCAAAGGGGCATATACCCCAGCCAATCGGAGTGGACACCCAGCAGTGACTGAAGAGCAGTTATAATGGTCCTGTATCCCACTATGCTAGCATGATGTTGTCAGCATCACAGTTGTAAGGAAACCTAAACCAAGGCCCAGAGCAGCCTGTGTCACAGACATCCACCAAGGAGGAAAAAAGAAACTGCCTCCAGATTTGTGGGAAGTATAAGAGGTCATTTATTGAGGCTGAAAGTATAAGAAAAAAAATGTTGAGGGATGAAACAATAGTATAGTGAGTAGGGTATTTGCCTTATATATGGCATCAATTCCCAGCATCCTATGTGGTCCTCAAAGAAGCACCAGGAGTGATTCCTGAATGTGGGGCCAGGAGTAAGCACTATGTACCACCACATGTGATCCCAAAACAAACAAAAATGTGGAGGGAGACTGAGCTGACTCTGTAGAGGCTGAGGTTTTTTTGTCTTTGCTTTTGCAGTGCTCAGGGGTTACTCCTGGCTCTATGCTCAGAAATGACTCCTGGTAAGCTCAGGGGACCATATGGGATGTGGGGATTCGAACCACCGTCCTTCTGCATACAAGGCAAATGCCTTACCTCCATGCTATCTCTCTGGCCCCAAGAGGCTGAGTTTCTAATAGGTAATTACTGGAGTGGGATGGTGGAACTTCCTACACAGCTCCCAGGATCACCAGTTAATTTCGTAGATCACACCTGTGCTTGAAGACGCTCCCAGCCAAGCACCAATGCTATGGAGCAGAAGAGGAAGTGAAGGAAAAGAGGCCAAGGGTAAATTTAGATTCAAAGAAAAGGACACAAATCTTCCCCGTGGGCCCTTGGCAAAACTGAAAAGGAACTTCCGGGTGGGGTGGGTGGGGAAAGTTTCCACCTGCAGGGGATGTGCTGCCCCGTTCCATCTGCTGGAGGATGGGGAGACAGTGTGTGGACCTAATTCTGCCACTTACTAGCTGTGAGTCGTAGGACAAGTTACTTAACTTCTCTGAACCTCACTTCAATTTGTCAAATGGAGCTTGCAAAAGTACCAGCTTCCTAAGGCTATTTTCTGGGTATTTGAGGTTTGGAGGCCACACTGACAATGCTAACTGGCTCTAAAATCAGAAATTATTCCTGGTAGGGCTCTGGGACCATATGGGATACTGGTGATAAAGCCCAAGTTGGTCAAGTGCAAGGCAAATGTCCTCCCTGCTGTACTAGTGCTGTAGTCCCAACTTCCTAAGGCTATAGGTGAACTGAAGGTTCATTCATTGAAAGTACAGAATACAGGAGCTGGAGTGGTGGCACAAGCAGTAAGGTGTCTGCCTTGCCTGTGCTAGCCTAGGATAGACTGCAGTTAGATCCCCTGACATCCCATATGGTCCCCCAAGCCAGGAGTGATTTCTGAGTGTATAGCCAGGAGTAACCCCTGAGCATCACCAGATGTGGCCAAAAAAAAAAAAAAAAAAAAAAAAAAAAAAAAAAAAAAAAAAAAAAAACAAGCAAACAAAAAAAAGAAAGTACAGAGTACAGTATGATTAATAAGATAATTCTCTCTCTCTTTTTTTTTGGTTCACACCCATTTGATGCTCAGGGGTTACTCCTGGTTAAGCACTCAGAAATTGCCCCTGGCTTGGGGGGGCCATATGGGATGCCGGGGGATTGAACCGCTGTCCTTCCTTGGCTAGCGATTGCAAGGCAGACACCTTACCTCTAGTGCCACCTCACCGACCCCATTAAGGTAATTCTCTTAAGAATAAAGGAAGCTTGGGGTCAAAGAGATAGCACAGCAGTAGGGCATTTGCCTTGCACACAGCTGATCCAGGACAGATGGTGGTTCGAATCCCGGCATCCCATATGGTCTCTCAAGCCAACCAGGGGCGATTCCTGAGCACAGAGCCAGGAGTAACCCTGAGCACAAAGGGGTGTGACACCCCCACACACAAAAAGAATAAAGGAAGCCTGTATGGGTACTAAAAGGCCTACCATAAACAAGCAGTGCAGGGCCAGCACTCAGGCATGGAGTCCAGAAGTTGGACTGATGTGTATTTCCACAGGGCCTGTGCTGTAGAATGACACTGCTTGATGGGGGCTTGTTTGGGCTCATGCAGAGAGTACTCTGCGGTGGGATCTGTCACCTGCAGCCACATGTTTGGCTGTCCTTATCTGAGAAACAGACAGACCATGCCTCCCCCAGGAGTTCATTACAATTCAACCCAGAGCAAGAACAGGCAAAAATCAGAACAGCTGAATGTGACCCAATAGGAACAAAACTGCTGCCCACATGCACAGTCAGGGGCTGTCAGGCAGAAAGCAGCACCCCTAAAGGCAGAGGAGTAAAGAAGAATGTGATTAACCCAGAGCCTCTCCATTAGAAAATGACAGACAACCTAAACCACACAGGCCAGACTGTAGAGAAAGGGGAGTCAGTCACTAAATGAGGTATGAATGCAGTTCATCTTGCACCTCAGTCTCCCATCCTATCAAAATAGAAATCAATAAACCAACAGGAGGAAGCTAAGCAGTCACAACTTCCCCAGAGGACTCACTGGACTCTCTGTGCCAGACAGGAACTCAGAGGTCATTGCCGCTCCTGAACTTTCCCTGTGGAAAGACACCTCTAGGTGTCTCTGCTGGCCCCAGTTGGGCTCTAGTATCACCATCCTGGAAAAGAGATTTGGGAAACTGCTCTCGAAAAGTATTCAGGGATGCTGAATGCCAGGCTTGGGTACCACTGAGGTTAGCATCAGCTCTACTGTGGAATGCTGTAAGCCTTCCCAGTGCCAAAAGACATGTATAGGAGGGAGAGTGTGGCAGGTCTCCAGATGCAGCAGAGCAGGTGGGGAAAAAGACAGGGCACCCCCCAGAAGCAGAGGAAGAGGGGCTTCCCTGTGCAATGAAAATAGAGATGCAGTCCCCAAATCTGCTCTGACTCTGTACACTCATGAGAAAATTCTTTTCCTCGAAGTTTCTTTGTAAAGTGGCAGAGAGCAAATATGTGATAAATATCCTTATCTATTCCATTTTTTGTTTGCTTCTCTTTTTTTCTTTTTTGGGGGGGCGACACCTGGTGATGCTCAGGGGTTACTCCTGGCTATGCACTCAGAAATCACTCCTGACTCAAGGGAACATATAGGATGCCAGAGGATCGAATGGCGGTATGTCCTAGCTTAGCTCGTGTGAGGCAGATGCCCTACTACTCTGCCACTGCTTTGGTCCCATTTGTCTGTTTCTTTTAGCCACATCTGGTGATGCTCAGAAGATATTCCTAGATCTATACTCAGGAATCATTTCAAAAAAAAAAAAAATCAGGGGCCAGAGCAGTGGCGCTAGAGGTAAGGTGTCTTGTAAGCACTAGCCTAGGACAGACTGCAGTTCAATTCCCTGGCATCCCATATGGTCCCTCCAAGCCAGAAGCGATTTGTGAGTGCTGAGTGCTTAGCCATGAGTAACCCCTGAGCATCAGCAGGTATGGGCAAAAAAAAAAAAAAAAAAAAGGAATCATTCTTAGTGAGCTCAGGGACAATTTGGGGTGCCAAGGATCCAACCAGCTTGGCGGCATGCAAATCAAGCACCCTACCTACTAAACTATAGCTCTGGCCCATATTTATTTTTATTTGAGAGCTACACCCTTTAGTATTCATGGAATTCTCTGGCATTGTGCTTAGGAGTGACCCTTGGCAGGAATATATACCACGTATATAGGGAAGGCAAACATGCAAGGCTTACTGCTTATACTTGTACTATCTCTTCAGCCCTAAATGTCCCCTTTCTTAAATGTGCAGGGATTTACAAAGGAGGCCCGAGGTGAGAGCTGGACAGCAGCAAGAAGTGGTGCTTCGAGAAGAGCCCTGATAAATAAATGCCACGAGAGGATAATCACCAGGGACCCCACAGAAGCTCCCATGAGAGAAGCCATTACAGGAGAGGTACAATCTCATGTTAACTCTTGGACACACTGGAAAGTCCCAGAGGATGGAGGAAAGGTACACTGGTGTGCACCCTGGCAGACACATGAGCACACAGGCAGACAGAGGTCAAGCACAGGGCACATGCCATGACTGAGGCCTTGTCTACAAATTCATAATCTGGCAGAAAGGATAGATCTACTAAGGGTGGGGTGGAATTTGGAGGAATGTCCCATTGTTGGTACAGTACAAAAACCAAACAAAAAGTAGAACTCAGATGCATTAAGATACAGAGTTCCCACAGGCTGGGGATGGCAACATGGATTTGTAGACTTGCAGATGTAAAACCCCATTGTTGGGGAGATGTCTCAAAGGATATAATTGTAAGCATTACATACATGAGCCCTAGGTTTGATCCCCAGGAACAAATGATCTCCCAAGCACTGAGTCAGTGGACACCACTGATGTATGGTCTACAGATTTGGTGGGGAAATCACACCTGTATGTGCTCACAGGTAACTCCTGAACTGGTCCTGGCAGAACATATGAGGAACAAGGGATCCAACCTGGATCCGTTACAAGCACCTTACCTTTTATACTATTTCTCTGGCCCATATCTATATCTATATCTATATCTATATCTATATCTATATCTATATATGTGTATGTGTATGTGTATACACACACATTTGATTTTTTTTGTTTGTTTGTTTTGGGGCCACACGGAGGGACTCAAGGGTTACTTCTGGCTCTGTGCTCAGAAATTGCTTCTGGCAGGCTCGGGGGACCATATGGACTGGTGTCCATCTAGTGTTGGCTGCGTGCAAGGCAAACGCCCTGCCCCTGTGCTATAACTCCGGCTCCCTATTCTTTTTTCTTTAAGCCCAAAGGGTGAACAATTTGGGGTGGGGTACACCCACTGATGATCAGGGCTTAATCCTGGCTCTGTACTCAGGAATCACTCCTAGCAGGCTCATGGGACTATATGGGATGTCAGTAATTGAACCTGGTTTGGCTACATGCAAGTCATTCATCCTACCTGTTATATTATCACTTCAGCTCCAGGCTGGGGAATATTTATGAATACCACACTAGTTTCTGCATGCCAGAATATCACACATTGAAGACAGTGTATTTAAAAATAATGCAGATTAAGTTTTGCTAATTAGATGAGAATTACTGTGTACTGCTTTGAAAGGAACTGGGATATAAAAAAAATCAGGTCACAATTAAAAGTTTATATGTAGGGGCCAGAGCAATAGCCCAGGGTTCTTGCCTTGTGGGTTCAATCCCCAGCATTCCATATGGTCCCCTGAAGTGACTCCTGAGCTTAGAGCCAAAAGTAACCCCTGAGTACCATAAGGTGTGGCTCCCAAACAAAGAGTTTATGTGTAAGAACATGGGGTTTCAATGCCTGTTTATAAGAGGACCGCTTAAACTTTTTCCATTCACCAACCCTTTTTGCTAGAGTAATGCAACCCAGGCATATGCTGCCGGAAACGCTTCCGATTCTATATGAGGCTGGTTTTGAATTGATTTCTAGTTATTGCAGGTCCAGAAACCTTTAATTGTTGCCAACTCATTCTCATTCCTGTTATACATACCACAGTGTAAGAAGCCAGGTTTTAGGAAAAACAAACAACTAGCTCACTCTATGATAAAAACAAAACAAAACAAAAGAAAACAAAACACTGCATTACTGCATTACACACTCAGACTCCAGAAACAACAAATCACAGCCATCCTGAGGTATATTTTCCCACCCAACAGACACCAGAGTCCCAAAGCTTGATGACATCCTCCTTTAGCAAGGCAGTGGGAAATACAGCAACACACAAACACTGCCAGAGTCACAGTTCTCACTTACCCTCTCTCCCAGAGGTTCTTGGAAGCCAGAACTTTGGCAGAAATGGAACATAAGACCAGGATCCACCGCAAAGAAAGAAGATTGCCACGTATGCTGACTCTGAGATGGGAGCA
This sequence comes from Crocidura indochinensis, assembly GCA_004027635.1. NCBI lineage: Eukaryota > Metazoa > Chordata > Mammalia > Eulipotyphla > Soricidae > Crocidura > Crocidura indochinensis. The sequence goes on from PVKC010037023.1 coordinate 9,612, forward strand.
GGATGCTAAACTCCCCAGGTGGCCTGTGTAACTACAGAATTCTTTAAATGGAAAAAAAATTTTGGAATAACGGATGGCAGGAGAGAAGTAAGGGTGAAGTGACAGCATCACTGCTGACATAGGGTCTAGTTTCTATGGTTGCTGAAGGAAAATAAGATACCAGGATAATGGGGCCGGGCGGTGACGCTGGAGGTAAGGTGCCTGCCTTGCCTGCGCTAGCCTAGGACTGACCGAGGTTCGATCCCCCGGTTTCCCATATGGTCCCCAAAGCCAGGAGCGACTTCTGAGCGTATAGCCAGGAGTAACCCCTGAGTGGCCCAAAAACCAAAAAAAAAAAAAAACAAGATATCAGGATAAAGAACATCTTCAAACAGCCTACAAAATCACAAGTGGATTTTTATTTCCTCGTTGGAGAATCACTGCCTGAAGTGGAGGGGTGTGAGGACCTTAAGCAGAGGGCAGAGAAGGGAGAGAGGCCACATTCCAGAGTTCCTTTACATCAGGTCTCTGTTCATTCTAGTCCCTAGTACATCTAAGTACATGCATCCCCATCTCATCTTTGCTGTCCCACAGGCAGTGGTTGTCCCACTTCTGCTCTGGGCCAGCCAGGTTTCCGACACTCCTCACTCCTTCCATCCAGTCCACACGCACTGCAGGGAAAACCACCTTTGCCCTAGCACCTTACCTTTTAGTTTTGACCCCTTTGCCTCTCCTCCTGTTCCTCCCAGTCCTCTCCCAGGTCTATCTTGGCATCTAGAAAGAACCACCATCCTGTTTTGGGTTACTTTGCTGGGGTCTCTCCCAGGGACTTAGTTCTCACCTCCTATTACTGACGTGTGTGTGTGTGTGTGTGTGTGTGTGTGTGTGTATCTCGATTTGATTCAAATGATCTTTCTGAGAGAGCGAGAGAGAGCGAGAAAGTGAGAGAGTGAGAGAGAGCAAGAGAGCGAGAGCGAGAGAGAATGAGAGAGCAAGAGAGCTAGAGAGAGAGGAGAGAGAAGAGAGGAGAGAGAGAGAGAGAGAGAGGAGAGAGGAGAGAGAAGAGAGGAGAGAGGAGAGAGAAGAGAGGGGAGAGAGAGAGAGAGAGAGAGAGAGAGAGAGAGAGAGAGAGAGAGAGACCGCTAGCTCTCAAAATCACTTTCCTCACTTTTCCTCACAGGCCTGCGGCAGTGGCTGGCCTGTCCACCACTACTAGCAAGCATGTCGGCTGCTCCCCAAGAAGACTTTTCCAAGCTGCCAGCTAGGGTGCAAAGGTCTTAGGAAAATCCTTTGCAAGAAGGCAAGGGCAACCAACCCCACCGAGATACCCCATTGCTGATTCTATCCCACGGTGCTAGAAAGTGTTTTGAAAGTTTCTAAAAGTCTCCTTTTCAGCAGTTTGATCCCGCTTCCCAGGAGGCCCAAAGGTTCCAGCCCAACGCTTTGCAAGGAGTCCTTGACTCTTTACCTCCCGGGGAGCAGCAGCCAAGCCCCTGCCCTGGGCCCCGGCCCCTCACCTGGCCGCCTGCATGAGCGCGCTCCAGCCGTAGTGGTTGCGGCTGTTGACCGAGGCGCCCCGGCGCAACAAGAAGCGCACCAGCGGTTCGTGGCCCCCGGCCGCGGCGAACTGCAGGCCTGTGTTGCCCGCCTCGTCCGAGCTGTCCACGGGCACCGGCGCTCCGGCCGCCTCGGCCCCGCCGGGCTCCGCACCCGTCTCGGGCTCCGCGCCGCGCTCCGCGGGGACCGGCGCCCCCGGGTCCAGCAGTCGCCGAGCCGTCTCCGTGTCGCCCTGATCGCAGGCGCGCAGCAGCAGCTGCAAGGCCGGGGCCAGCCCGCCCTCGCCCATCGCGGTGCCTGGACCGCGGCCCCAAGCCGGGTCGGGCCCGCCGGCCGGGCCGGCTCCGTCCCCGTCCCCACCTCCCCGGATACCGCGCGCCGGCGTCCCCTATCGCCGGCCCGAGCGTTTGCAGGGTGTCCAGCCGTGCGCCACGGCCTAGTCGGGGCCGCGCGCCACTGCTCTAGTTGGCCGGTTCGGGGACTAGAGTCAACTCGGGGGACCTGAGCTTGGGAAACCCCGCCACGGCTACGCAGAGACTTTCCCAGGCTGTTGGGGGGTGTGCCCTTGCCGCCCTCCCTTGCCCCACTTAGTCCTGGAAGTTTCCTGTGCTGAGGTTAAGAATGGCTGCCCAGTTCACTCCAGAGAGTTGTGTCGACTGCTTTAAGGGCGGGTGGGTCAACACTCTGCCCCACAACACCCTTGGGGAACCCTTAGTTAGAGGTCCCCCCAAATCTGTTCTAGGTGTCTGGGCTGCAAAAGGCACCTCCAGCAGCATCTTGAAATCTGCACCGACTGGGGCTTAGTTACAAATACACATTTTTTGGTTTTGTTTGTTTGGAGCCACACTTGGGGAACCCTTAGTTAGAGGCCCCAAATCTGCTCTAGGTGCCTGGGCTGCAAAGGACGCCTTCAGCAGCATCTTGAATCTGCACAGTCTGGGACTTCGTTACAAATACACATTTTTTGGTTCTGTTTGTTTGTTTGGGGGCCACACCCGGTGATGCTCAGGGGTTACTCCTGGCTATACGCTGAGAAATTGCTCCTGACGTGGGGGGGCCATATGGGACGCCGGGGAATCGAACCCAGGTCTGTTCTAGGTTAGCGCATAGCAAGGCAAACACTCTACTGCTTGCGCCACCGCTCCGGCTCCTACATACACTTTTTTTGGGTCCCACCCAAACCTACTAAAGCAGAAACCTGAGTGGAGAATCTGTCCCATTGTTATAACAAGGCTTCTAAGAGGTTTTTTTAGGCAGGACCAGTCAAATCTGAGTCACAAACTGTTCTGTTTGCTAGTCCACAAGACAGTCCAGATGAACACTCCTTATTTACAGAGGAAGCAGCTGAGGCTTAATGGAAGTTACCTCTTCCTAAGGCCACGCATCATAACTATCCTTCTGGCTGGTTCCAACTGAGGTCGAAGTCTTGCGATTCCTAGTCCAAACTTCTGCCTAGTCTCCACCCAGGTTTGCTGAGAGTCTATTATGCTCGACCAACAGGTAGTGCTCTGGTACTGTGGAAGGAGCAATCAGCCAATAAAAATCCTGACGGTGGGAAGAGGCAGGCTTTAAATACCTTAGCAAATAAGTAACTTGTATGGCAGATGGTGAGCAGTGCTCTTAAGCCAATTAAAATAATTCTGACAGGGTGAGATGCTATCTTATTTTTTTTTTATTTTTTTATTTTGAAATATGAGAACAAAGGTGTAAAGAAAGAGGATAAGGTAAAGTTACAGTGGAAGAACGACCACCCATAAACAGATTTCACATAAGTCCCCTTGCTGATATCTTAACATTGAGCTTTTAGCCAAAGAATATTAACAAAAACAAAACAGAACCCATATACAATTACTTTGTCCCTCAAGACCCCAGATTGTAATACATATTTCTTAGCAGCACATCAAGCATTCTAAAACCATAGAACTTATGTAACTCCTTAAACTTTGA
>PVKC010037024.1:0-13086 GCA_004027635.1 Crocidura indochinensis
CCCTCTCTCTCTTTTTTTTTTTCTTTGTTGCTTTGGCGCAACCAGTGCGCTAATCTAGGACAGACCGCGGTTCGATCCCCAGGCATCCTATACAGTCCCCGAAGCCAGGAGCGATTTCTGAATGCATAGTCAGGATTAATCCCTGAGCGTCACAAGGTGTGGCCCCCAAAACCAAAGTAATATAACTTTCTAAAGAAATTGAAAAGATGGCTACTAGATGCCAAATCTAGCTTTTTTAATCGTATTTTTTTTTAATGGGGCTAACAATTTGTCAAAATAAATTTGTTTAAAATTCACAAAAGTACTTTTTTTCAAGTTCATGCAGTGTTATCCATTGTCTATTTGCCAGGAATCAGAAGTGGCAAAAGTCTCCTTATATAAAACAGTATATTTCAACTGAATTGACTGTTTAAGAATCTAAGAGGACATACACTTTGGGGAGGGGAATTGGGTCACACCTGACAGAGCTCAGAGGTTAGTTACTTCTGGCTCTGTGCTCAGAAGTAACTCTGTGCTGGCTTAGGAGACCATAAGGTTATCGAGTCTAGTTTCAGGACATGCACCTTTTCTATTTGGAAGGGAGCACACCCAGAAATGCTCCCATATAGGATGCCCAGGTCTGTCCTCGGTCAGCCACTTGCAAGGCAAACACCCTACCACTGTGCTACCACTCTGGCCCCAGGACTTGCACATTAAAAAAAAGGTATTATTTAATTTGAGGGATTTTAATATTAGTAATAATGGTTTCTCATGCACATAATTTCAACACCATCCCCATTAAGCACAAGGATCTGAACCTGGCTTTTTATACATGTCTCTATGGAAATTGCAAAGGTGAATGAAATTGAATATTTGTAAGTAGTCCTTTCTCATTAGTTTACTTTTCTTGTGGTAAATATAATATTTAATATGCATTTGGGAAGATTCCTGTCTAATCTTGATTGATCACCTATAAACTACTGAGGGCAATTCCTGTTGGAGAATGAGAAAACTAAACTCATTTATCTTTATATCTTGTCTGTTGCAAATTAAAGTAAAATTGTAGAGTTTGCACACTAAAATGGTTCTACTGTGGAGCAATGTGACTATAAAACAGCATGCTAACAAGCATGACATGATAAATAGAATACAATAAACTGCTATGATTTTCATTTCTCCCCCCAACAGATCTCAGGACTATCACTTATTGAGGATATGATAACAATATTCTAGGGATCTGCAGCAAACCACCTTGAGGGCAGTGATCCCCAGCTTGTCCAGAGAGCTTTTCTGCCAGGCCAAAATTAGAGTCACTAGTTTCATTGCACATCATTTTCAAACAGCTACTTCTACTGTATTTGAATGTGCAACCTGACAAGCGAAATTGTATAATATTGAAAGTGGGTATGTGCAGTGTTGTAATCAGCAGTGTCTTGTGAAAAATAATGTTAAACATAGAATGAACTGATAGTCACTTCATATTTTATAGGAACAAAAACTGAGGGTAGGCTAATTTTCCTTCTAATTGGTCAAGCCACTATTTATAAAAGCAAAGAAACATCTTTACTTGAAACAAATTTTAACTTTGAAAAGAGTTCTCAGCACAGGTAAACCAATTTAATAAAGTTTCTTTTGTGCAGTCTGTCAATATTCTCTAGAAACTTGTGATTTGACAAATGATATATGTTGGTAAATCCTCTTCATAGAATTCTTCATACTACTATGGACATCCCAAGATCTGTGTACATAGCAATATTGAAATCTATGAGTCATATCATGCCAAAATTATTTATTTTTCTGCATTTTCAAATTTCTCACAATTTGAACTCTCCACATCTCATCTCCTCTTCATACCTTATAAGTACACTTCTTAATGTTCGACATTTTTCTGTAAAACAGAGGTAATTCATTTGATAATTCAACATTAACCATTCATTTAATGTTTCTTTAATATGATACTCATTTTTTCTAATAAAATAAATAAGTAGATAATGTAGGGAAAAAAGTCAGGAGAAGTAAGAAGTGTATGAGAAAGAGAGAAAAACATCATCACAAGATATCAAATTCAATGTCTAGTTGATCCTACTCATATATTTGAAAAATATATGATAAACATGCAAAAACTAGAAAATAAAAATATTTTGTTGGCTTCCCTTGAGGTAAAATTTGGTAAGATTTCACATATTAAACAGAAACATACACCATACAAACTATCAAAATAAAATTTAGATGAAAAAATAAAGGAATAATGAAAAATATGTCACATGACATTAAAAAACCCTGATTTTATGTTAGTATGCACCTAAAATATTATTGTCAATGATATGTAAGCCACTATGATTAAAGTAAAAATTATATTTACAAAAAGAAAAGACTAAAGTTGGCAGGAATGATAGTATAGCATGTAAGTGTGCTTGCCTTCTCACACTTGACAGTAGTTCAATCCTGAGAACTTTATTATATGGTTTCCTTAGCTCTGTCAGAAGTAATCTCTGAGACAGAGATCTGAGAACCAGTAGGTATGACTTAGAACAAACAAAAAATGAAATTAGAATCAATCTTAAAAAACTCAAAATAAAAACAAAAGTAGATATAATTACAATGGCATATACATATAAAAAGCATTCTCAAACAGCTTCATGATTGTTTTAAATTGAATAGTAACTAGAAATAGCCTGTTATTGTTAGTCAATAAATTATCATATATTAATACTACAAAAATACTAAATACAAAAGAAAAACTGTTACAACCTGTAACCAATTGATAAATCTTAAAATAATTAAAAATACTTTTCTGAGACAAGATGAATTAGCATGTGATTTGATACATGGTAAAATATTTCTGAGAAAAGAAAAGTAACTTACTTTACTTTGTAATTAAATAAATTCTCTAAAATTCAAATCAGTCTACGCAGACTGGGAAGGTAAATGTCCATGTAGAGAACTAATTGGAAGATAAGATGAAAACTTACCATTGGGAGATATGACACAAAGAAATACTTGTAAGGAGCCTGGGAGAATAGTGGAGAACGCATTTGCCTAGCACATGGCTGACCCTGATTAGATCCTTGGCATGCCATATGGATCCCTAAGCCTTGCTATGTATGATCTCTGAATGCAGAGCCAAAAGTAGAGTACAAATAGATGTGGCCCCCATACAAAACAAAAATAATCAATAATGCATATATATACATATGTACTTCAAGTCTAAAATAAAGTGATACATTTATAGATGTGTTTTTACACATAATTTAATAAAGATGTGTACCCGAAACTCTAACTTGAGAATCAATGGTCCTGTGTAGTTCATTTACCCAACTATCCGCATCTTTATAAGCCCTACCTTTCTGTTCCTAGTTTCAAAAAGATTACTGAAGTTTTTTTTTTAATTTATGTAGCAATTTGAGATGCCAATATGTATCTCAATATCAATATGTACTACCAGCTATTCCATACAATTTTAATACTTAAAATATTTAAAATTGATCCATGTGCAGCTTTTTGTGTGTGTGTGTGTGGTATTTGGGTCACACCCGACAGCGCTCAGGGGTTACTCCTGGCTCCATGCTCAGAAATTGCTCCTGGCAGGCACAGCAGACCATATGGGATACCGGGATTCGAATGGATGACCTTTTGCATGAAATGTCTTACCTCCATGCTATCTCTCCGGCCCCAAATATAATTTTTTTTTTTACTTTGTTTGGGGACCATGTCTGGAAATACTCAGGATTTGCTGCTGGCTCTATGCTTTGGTACCACTACATGACACTCCTCTGGGAACCATATGGGATAGTAAAACCAGGTCAGACATATGCAAAACAAATGCCCTACAAGCTGTACTATTAATCCAGCTAAGATTCATTGTAATGATGTCTTAGCTTTTTCATCAAATCCAAATTTTCATTCTTTAAGTAATTTTTCTTTATTTGGTTACTACTAAGTTAGCTTCATTTCTATTGCCTATTCTCTTCCCTTCTAACCCTATTTTCACCAAAGGACTCCTATTTTGTTTTAGTACTCATTTTAATCATTATATTTCAAGTTTACAAGAAAGATGTTCTGATTCTATAACTCATTATCTGTATAATTATTATTGTGTTTACTGCTCTTTATTTTAAATCATTTGTCTTATAACAGGATTTGTGAGTATCTCAAAAGTTATGGCGTATCAGCTTTTTGCAGTTCATTAGTGACGGTTTATAAGGCACATTAGAAGTTCAATAAATATTAATTTATTACATGTATAAAATGATGTCACATGCCTTTGTCTAGTATCAAAAGAAATACTTGGGAGTAATTAAAAAATCTCCTTGGTACACTTGACCTCATAGATTAATAAAACAATATGATTTTAACAAAAGATCAAATAAAACACAGAGCTCGATTTCTCACACGATTTTTAGAGACTGGTTAAAAATTCAATATATATTCAAAGAACATAAAACCATGAATGAAATAGATCACTTCATAAGGAATTAGGTTTTTGGAAAAAAGTTAAACAATTCCCCTTATTCTATTTTTTAATATATGATATATCTTTGTTTTTTAATACTCTAGGTCATTATATTAAAAGTTGGAATTAGGCATATATTTTATGTATACTTATAATAATAAACTACTTAAGCTAAATATCCCAATGCAAAGATTTTATTAAATGGAAGTTTCCCAACAATCTTGATGGACATATTAGCATCTGTGCCAGAAAAATGGGGCTTGGTGTGATAGTCCTGATAAGTTTCTAAAATACTCCTTATTTATAAAATATGCTTGAATTATCTTTGCATTTTAATAATATAATTGATATAATAGTTTAAGTATATAAATTTTATCTTCTAATTTATTCACAAACCTTTAAATCCATTAACATATACTGAACATTAAGAAGCTTATAGCCCATGTTTTATTTAACAGCATAAAATACCAATAGTATGTTCATTACAATGTATACTAGGACTGGAATTTCTCTTGAATCTTAATTATATATCTGAGCGTCACAATCCTGGGAGATTAATATTCTAGTTAATGTATATAGAATGTGGTGGTCTTTTATTTAGGGAACATGAAAAATTTTAAACCATGAGGCAATCTGACATTTTACCAAAAATTTGAACTTGCTTTCTAAAATACTATTAAATTTTTAATACCACCTTATTTAAATACTATCAGTTTGTCGACTTATTAAATATTTCTTGATTGTCTACAATGTGTCAAGGGTTATGGATGGAGGTATTGCATATTTAGGAAGAAAACATAAGCAACCAAATGTAAGGGGTAATTAGCAGGAAGCTGAGAAATGACATTAAGACAAATAAAATCATAATTCTAGTTTTTATAAGAATTCCTTGTTTTATGATATAAAAATAGCAGAGTAATTAACACATTTTATTGATTTCAAACATAGTAGCAATCACATTGAAGTGATAATGGGACCAGACTTTTAAAGATATGTACGTTTTACATTTTGTGACACAGCTTCATTATAACTATAGAACTGGAGGGAGTTATACCCAGAGTTCAGCTTGAGATTTTATCTTTATTCTCATCTCTTAGGAGAGTGAAATTAAGTCCATTTACAAGATTCTGAATCATTATGCAATCTCACATACAACACTTACCCTTAAGAAACAGATAGGATTCACGGAAGCAGTGTTTCCATTTAAAGCTTTCTCTCTATTTAACCCTTTGGAAAATGTCTGTGTAGGAAGCTGCTGGTGCTGAGAAATCATTAAACACTGATTGGAGAAGTGGTAGAAGTAGGTTCTCTTTTAATGGGTAAGGTCAATCTGGGGAAACTGCACACCAAATACTCTTTACGCATGTTTACCATCTATAGTCACAAAGGTCTTGATATATGGCAGAAGAGTCTTCCATGTGTCTGTGGGCCTAGGAAACAGCATGAACTGCATCTGTTCTTCCTTTTGAGTATTCTTTTCCTCCTGACTAGACATATTTTAAATAATTATCTGCACTACAGATGTTTAGCTCTTTCCACAGCACAGTAAATTATTAAGAAATAAAGAACACATGAATTCTGTCATTATTGGCTGAGTTTTTCTGAACTTGTCTTTCATCTTCAATGACTTTCACTTGCTTAAGGCATTGCTGAGTCTCTGCTATCCTACTCTAACACTGAAAGAATCAACATCACCCCCACTTTCAAACAATACAGACAAACATAAAAAGAACATAGACCAAATCTCTAAGGTATCAATATGTGGATATAAAATCAAATTTTATTTTATAGTATAATCCATTTCCTATATTTTAGGACATTTCATATTTTAGTAGCCTCTCAATTTTATGTTAACTGTTATTATTATCATGATGATGTCAACTTGATAAATACTGACCTATAAGGCAAAACTGAAACACAAATCTTGACCAATATAGCATTGAAGGGTAAGAACAAAATTATAAAACTGGCAAGACATGTATTTAAAATGTACCATAAAACTACAGTAATCAAGACAATGTGAAACCCAGAAATAGAACCACATAAATAGAGTCTATTTATCTTTGACAGTGTATCAAAGACAGTACAATGGAGGAAAGATTATATTTTCAATAAATGGTACTGGGATAACTGAATTTCTTCATGCATATAAATGAACTTACAAAACTTTACATCCTTCAGACTGGTTAACTCACAGGAGATCACAGACACTAATTCAAAATGCAAACCTGTTAAGTTCTGAAAGATAGCCTAAGAGTAAATTATAATAATATTTTATTTAGTAATAGATTTTATAAGTATTATAGATACATAAACAATGATTCATAAATTGTACTTTAGTCAAATTACAAGTTCTTTCTCTAAAACATTTTCAAAGAAATAAAAAATAAGACACAGTGAGACAAATTTTGCAAAATGTGCCTCTAACAAAATTCTAATATATAAAAATATCTAAAATCTAAGAACTCCTAAAAATATAACTGTAAGGAAATAATAAACTTTATTTGAAAATAAAGATATACTTGGAGAGATAGATTAGAAGTTAAAGCATTTGCATTCCATGCTCTGACCTTGGTTCAAATCCCAGCAACTGTATATGTTTCCCCAAAACACTACCAGGAATTATTGTCAAATAATTGTCAAATACAGAGAGAGGGGAAAGCCCTGAGTAGCACTGGGAGTGTCCCACAAGATAACATAAACAAACAAAAAACTTTAGCAAACAAAAAGATGAAATACAAAGCCATGAAGAGATACTTCTGACAAATGAGAGGGCAAATAAACATCTGAAAGCATATTCTATATTGTATGGATATGCAAAATATAAACTAGGCCAACAAGATTGGATCTACCAAAGCACTACAAAATAGAGGATGTGCACGGTATTCTGTGTATTCTGATCAATATGCAAAACACTGATGACTCTGATAAGGTTATGAGAATTTGGAAACACAGAACTTCCCATTTCAGTCATTAACATGAAGTGATGGTGACATTTCTAAATGTGAATCCATATGCAAATAATTACGATTTGTGAATATGATATATTTTAATGCTATAAGTTTTGAAGATCATTTCACAAAAGGATATCAAACTTACGTTTGTGAGCTATAGGAGCATCGCTAAAATAATTGTATTTAGGATCAGAGAGTGCAGTATGCAGGGGACTAGTCTAAAGCACTGATCAAATTTAATCCCTAGTAACACCCTGAGCACTACCTGATGTGATTCTAGAGTGTGGAGCTAGGAAAATATCCAAAAGAGCCATACAGAGTGGCCTCGAAATTAATAATAACAATGATTGTTATATTCATGCATTTTATAAGCATAGAGATATATACTGAGAAATGTATTGCCAAATGTATTGCTAAATATATTTAGCCTACAAAACAGCTAAATATATTGAATTATCTTATTGGGATTGGTAACAGATGTGATCTATCATTGACAAAACTTATGAAGCAGCACAGGAGTGTATGTAATCAAGGGGCAGCAGCCAATGTGAATATGTGAGTTCTATTTTATCAATTGTGGAATTGTATAAGTCATGTACAAAACACTATGTGACTGTGATACAGGGTATGGAAAGTCATGGACTACAGTTAGTGAGAGAAGTACGAGGGAGGGGAGTGAGGAGGAAATATTGTATGCTAACATAATTTTAAAAGCTACAAAGGAAAGAACTACATTTGCTCAAAAAATTAAAAAAAAAAAGAAACAAACTGTGATAGGGAACACAGGCACCAAGTCTCAATTTCTTGTCCTCAAAAAGTCAAAATTGAAGCAAATGACCAGAAGATCAAATAACCAAGTTAAGAAACATTTCATTTATGGGAATGGACAAGAAGTCAAGAAAAGCCACAGAAGCTCCCAGATTGTGGGAGGGGCTTCCAAAAACAGAATTCTAGAGAAAAATAGAAATCCTATCCATTTAATACCATTATTTAAATTTTTCGGTTTTATTTATTTTTGAATAATTTCTGTAATTGAACTCCCATGAGGTTCACCGTTATAAAGTTGTTCATAATTGAATTTTTTGTTTGTTTTTGTTTATGTTTTTGTTTTGGGGCCACACCCGGTGGTGCTCAGGGGTTACTCCTGGCTATCTGCTCAGAAATAGCTCCTGGCAGGCACAGGGGACCATACGGGACACCGGGATTCGAACCAACCACCTTTCTTTGGTCCTGGATTGGCTGCTTGCAAGGCAAACACCGCTGTGCTATCTCGCTATCTCTCCAGGCCCCTCATAATTGAATTTTAATCATACACGAAAGGTCCAATTTTCATCCCTTCACCAGGACACACTGCTGCCACCAGTGTCCCTAGTTTCCCTCCCTCCTTTCTCCCTTTCCTCTATTGTTTCTCCTGCCTTCCTCTGAGTCTGCTTCTTTGGTGAACAGGTGAACATTTTGTTTTCTTTGCTTTCTTTCCTTTTTTTTTTTTTTTTTGAGACAATGTTATTACTGAAGGGGTACCATATAGGTCACCTTGCTTCTTTCAGCACCCAATTCTTGTCCAGAGTGATCTTTTCCAACTAAAATTGTATAGTGTTTCTTTCTCTGCCCTATCTGTAATTCCCCACTATTATTGGCTAGTTGCTTTCCATGCACTGGTTCTCCCGGCCTCATATATATTGTCTCTAGATATTATTACATAATATCTTTTTGTTTTATATCCCACAAGAGAGTGTGATTATTCTATGGATATCTATCTCCCTCTGACACATTTCACTCAACATAATATTTTTTATATTAATATATGTATGAGTACAGTTCATGACTATTTTTCTTAAAGATGCTTAGTATTGCATTGTGTAGATGTAACACTGTTTCCTTACCCATACATCTGTTCTCAGGCACTTAGGATGTTTCCAGATTCTGGATATGGTAAGAGTACTGCTATAAATATAGGAATGTGGGTGCCTTTTCTGCATTGTATTCTGGGCTTCTAAGATACATATCCCCAGGAGTGATTTTGTTGAGTCCTACGAGACAGACCTTAAATTCTAGTCTCTTCAGTTCTGCAAAATTCTGAGCAACGATGTCTTTGACAATTGCTTCTTCCTAAAGTTTTTCAAAATTCTTGACTCTCTGGGATCCATGATTTTTATATAGCTTATTTTAAATTAATCCTAAATTTCTATTGTTATCTGTTCATTTATTTTCAGTATTATATTTTCATTCTTCTGTTGTTTTTATTTGTTTGCTTTTGTTTTTCGACCACATCCAGTGACGCTCAGAGGTTAGTCCTGACTATGCACTCAGAAACCAGTCCTGGCAAGCAGAACCCAGATACCAGAAGTTCACCGATCCTCTTGCAACTGGTAGTTGTGACCTCTCTCAGTGGGGGGAGCTGGCGGAGAAGACCACTCTACTGAACCAGGGTGCAGGGATGTGAGACCCGTATGGCAGGTCAGGCCTTCAAGGCAAGGTCCGGCAGCTGGGTCTATGGGGAGAGTGGGAGAAGGATAGTCAGACTCTCTCTAATGCATAAAACCTTGGCGACTGGCTTAGCAGAACCCAGGTACCAAAAATTCACTATTCCTTTTGCAACTGGCAGCTGCGGACTCTCTGGGCAGGGGAGCTCATGGACAGGACCCCTGTACTGAACTCGAGTTCAAGGATATGGAACCCCCAAGCCAGAGCAGGCCTTCAAGGCAAGGTTTGGCAGCTGGGTCTCTGGTCGGTTGGTGTAAGGGTGTTCACCCTCCCCAATGCCTAAAACCCTGTCTTGGCTGGAGACTATTTGAGCAGAACCCAGATAGAACCCAGATACCAGAAGTTCATCGTTCCTCTCACAACTGGTAACTGCAGGCTCGCTGAGCAGTGGAGCTGGTGAATAGGACCCATGTACTAAACCCCAGAACAGGGATATGAGACCCACAAGTCAAACCAGGCCTTCAAGGCAAGGACGGACAGCTGGGTCTCTGTGCTAGGGGGAATGGAAACGAGCCCCTTTCATGACTATAAACAGAGCTGTGCAGGGTGACTCGTTGTGCATCAGTCCTCATTTCCAAATACTGTATTCTGTTAAACATGATTCCACAATGCTTATAATTTTTTATTGTTCCTAGGAAAGGTAACGGAACTTGAATAGATATCTAAAGTCTGCCTATATGTAGGCATGAGCTTGTATACAGTGGCCTTTTCTCTGAATGTCAAATACAATCTTTAAACAATCCATGTCTATAGTGTATATGGCCCCTCTTATATATTATCCCTCACTCCTTCAGAAAACCTTCTATCCTCTCATCCTCCAATACTGATACGTTATTCTTCCTTATTTAACCATCTTTACCCTCAGTTCATTAAGCATTGAAACTGACCTCCTGCCCAACAAACCACCACCCAGCTCCCAAAACGAAAAGACACCCTCTCATACCACATCTTGTGCCCCCACAGCAACTATATCCAACGCACCTGCTGACTCATGCTATGTGGCCTTTCTCACCCCCCTCAAAATGTGCACTGTTGCATGGTACCGGATACAGCTCCAGAAAGACCCCCAGCTCAAGTACACTACCTGATCCTTTAATGCTGCAAATCATGTCTCAAATTCAACAAGATCAGAGTGTGTGATGAAAAAGTGCCTTGGATTTCACCCCCTACAAGAATATCTCAAAAAGACTTAATTGGGGATGCCTATATTGCTTTGCAACATGTCTAATATCTCTATAATAAAGCATGTGTTAGGGTATTTATTCACAAACATAAAGGTAGCCTCCTCCATCACTTTTTTTCCTTTGATTTAAAAAAATTAAATTCAGTTTTATTTATTTTTTTTATTATATATATTTTTTCTATTTAAATTTTTTTTCAATTTTAGAAAAATTGAATTGAGGGGGAAAATAAAAATGAATGGTACGGGGCCGAGCGGTGGTGCTGGAGGTAAGGTGCCTGCCTTACCGTGCTAGCCTTGGATGGACCCTGGTTCGATCCCCCGTGCTCCATATGGTCCCCCAGGCCAGGGGCAACTTCTGAGCGCATAGTCAGGAGTAACCCCTGAGCGTCACTGGGTGTGGCCCAAAAACCAAAAAAAAAAAAAAAAAAAGAATGGTACCAGGACCAAACAGCCATATGAACATTGAGTGGAATTAAAAAATGATCAGAATAAAATGCCAAACCCAATATCAACAACAGAATCGATACCCTGTATACAACAAGCTATACACAGAGGGGAACATTTGCACTAGCACTCTGGGGGGGGGCAAAGGAGGGATATATGGGACACCTGCTGGAAAAGCGGGTGAAGGGAGGACAACCCTGATGGGGGGGCATCTCTGGTGGGGGGGGTGGCCCTGGCCCTGATTTATTGTCACTATGTACCTTCAATATTACTGTGAAATATTTGTTACTCACGTTTTGGCCACAATAAAATTATTTAATAAAAAAAAAAAAAGGACAAAAAAATCGCTCCTGACTTGGCGGACCAAAGGG
Organism: Crocidura indochinensis; assembly: GCA_004027635.1. Lineage (NCBI taxonomy): Eukaryota > Metazoa > Chordata > Mammalia > Eulipotyphla > Soricidae > Crocidura > Crocidura indochinensis. The sequence continues at coordinate 11,869 of PVKC010037024.1, forward strand.
ACGCCGGGGGATAAACCAATGTCCGTCCTAGGCTAGCGTGCACAAGACAGATGCCTTAGTGCTTGCACCACCATTCCGGCCCCTTCTGTTGCTATTTTTAAAGACTCTTTTTCATCTTTTACTAATGTCTACATGGTATGGAAGCAGCCTAACTTCAAGCTCACTGATTCTGTGAGTAGAGCTGTTACTGTGTTGGTGTGACCTTTTAGTGAGTTTTACATTTTGACTACTGAGCTTTTTAGTTCTGTAAATTGTTTGAATTTTTTTTTGATTTCTACTCTCCTATCCTCTTGAGTATTAGTGACTGTTTGTTCCATGACTTTTCTGAGTTCTTTGAACACCCTCAATATTCCCTCTCTGAACTCCTTATGAGAGAAGCTTTATATGTGACTCATATTAGTTGGTTCTTAGGAATGACTATATCCATTCACTAAGCTTAATGGGGTTCTGCATTGCTTTCTCCTGGTGACCATTGTAGTGTGGTAGTGCTTTTGTTTATTACAATGAAGCTTACAAATTGGACAAAATTAACTGAATGCTTGCAGAGTGAAACAGAGCTTCCACAGTCTTCATAGGACGTACTGACCTGAGGTGAAATTGACTTTCTAAGTCACATGAGGAACCCCACTGCCAGTTTGCCTGCATAGGATATTTGGGGGGGATTTTCTTTTCTTTTCTTTTCTTTTTCTTGGTTTTTGGGTCACACCCAGCAGTGCTCAGGGGTTACTCCTGGCTCCATGCTCAGAAATTGCTCCTGGCAGGCACGGGGGACCACATGGGGCACCGGGATTCAAACCGATGACCTTTTGCATGAAAGGCAAATGCCTTACCTCTATGCTATCTCCCGGGCCCCTGGGGGGCATTTTCTTACCTTTTTTATAAGGGTTGATGGTAAATATCTTTTTACTGAGCATAATGGTGGGCCAATATTAAATATAAGAAGTTAAGGTGAGTATTTCTGGAACCTAATCATCTAGGTTATCTTAATAGCTAGGTTATTTTATGGGAAAGATCCTAACTCAGCAATAATTTTAGAGACCACCTAGGCCTTGTATTGTAATATTACACACCAAAATATCTTTTTAATATAATTTTTATTTTAATCATAGTGGATTACATATCGTTCACAGTAATATTCCAGGTATTTTTATCCCTTACAATATTAACATTGAATCAGGGGAATTCCCATCACGAATTGTCCTCCCTCTACCTCCATTC
>PVKC010037025.1:0-13090 GCA_004027635.1 Crocidura indochinensis
AAAAACAAAAAAAAAAAAAAAAAACAAAAACAAAAACCAAAAAAAAACAAACAAACAAAAAAACACACACAAAAAGAAAGTTAACACATGGAAGAATGGGATGAGAAAATTGTTCTTTGCATATATTTAGAGCTGTGAGTTATTGCATAATTGAAAATAACCTTCATGAAAAAAGAATAAATTCTAAGAGTTATAATTGATCACTGAAGAGCCTGGAGATACAGCTTCAGAAATATTTCCCTTCAGATTTGATTCTAACAAGACAAATTGAATTCTTTTTTTTTTTTTTTTTTTGGTTTTTGGGTCACACCCGACAGTGCTCAGGGGTTACTACTGGCTCCATGCTCAGAAATTGCTCCTAGCAGGCACGGGGGACCATATGGGGCACCGGGATTCGAACCGATGACCTTTTGCATGAAAGGCAAACGCCTTACCTCCATGCTATCTCCCGGGCCCCCAACAAATTGAATTCTTAAGTCATACTAATATCATATGAAAAACATCAATCAAATGCCATTTAAGTTTATTGAAAAAATTTGCTAAGTTATCAGGTGACATGGGTGTAAAACTGGAGTTTCCTAAAAGTGTTTAACTAAATTTTGGACTGAATTTCCAAAAATTTTGGAAATGACCCAGATTTGTGATATTCTGTACAACTTATTTATGTGTAACTGCATTCTCAGCATTGATGATTTTAAAACTGAACATCGATCAACTCTGAAAATGACTAAAGATGCTCTGTGCCTGACAGTATAAAATATTCAGCCAATATCTGATTGTGTTAAAAAAAATAAGCGTATAAACTTCAAAGTATGCAAATTTGTGGCCAGAGAGATGGTGCAGAGGTAGGGCATTTGCTTTGTGTGCGGCTGAGCCAGGACGGACCTCGGTTCGATCTTTGGCCTCCCATATTGTCCCCACAAGCCTGGAGGGATTTCTGAAAGCATAGCCAGGAGTGACTCCTGAACCTCACTGGGTGTGGCCCAACTCCCCCAAAATATGCACATTTTCTCTTGTCTTTAGTAAATAGTAAAACTACATATATACCAAACATTTAAATTTAAATAAATTTCTTTATGATTCATTTAAAAGTAAATACTTGATTTGTATTCTTATTTTATATACCTGTATACTTAAGATCATGTAAAAATTATTGGGCAAAAAGAAGTTGCTAGTAGAAATAATTTAAGTTCCGTTCTAAAACATAAGTCTCATTTCCCCACCACTTCTCTATTAAATTCCCTTCCTTGAATTCTTTGAATTCCCTTTCTTGAAATTCTTTGAATCTACCAGATTGCATTCTAGACTCTTTACATAGAGTATACTCCACCCTCTTCTAACTGCATATTTCTACCACATTCCAGACATCAGTATGGTGCTCTACATTGGAAAACAAACTCACTCTGACACCCTTCTGTACTTTTCCTAACTTTCCCTTTCTAAACATTTCTTTCAAACTTTCTGGCAAAGTATTACTCATCCATCCAACTTCAGGTCAACATAAGCCCCAAGAATCCTTCCTCAATCACCACAGTGAATTAGTCGCTTTCTCCTCTATACACTCATGACTCTTTCTACAAACCTCTACTATGTCATTTTTATATCGTGTGGTATTTTTATAGGTCTACTTCTCATTCAACTTGTCAAATTCATCTTCATACCTTCATTCCCTAGCTATCCCCCTCCATTCTGCTTAAAGCCAAGTTGCTAGGCAAGAGTAACAGGCTATATACTATGTTCTAATAGATACCGAGATACTGAGTATCTAATAAATACTGTTCTAATAGATACTAAGAGATACTAGCCCTTAAGCATTTAATAAATATTTGTTGAATATATGAAAACAGCATATGATCTATTGTATGAAATTGAAGAGTTACTGCCCTGAGGATTTCCTGAAGGCCTAATTATTGGGAGTAACACAAAAATATACTGTCAAGCACATGTCATTGCTTTGTTACTAATGACAAGCTAGGCATCTAAGTTATTATACAAGGGTATAATTTATGAAAATCTGACTATGTGGGTGATTTAAAATGTGATCATCTGTCACCTCCAGGAAGTAGGCATTTTGATCTGCTCACCATTATATCCTGAGTAGTTCATATATAGTATTTTATTAGTGTTACAAAAGGAAACATGTGGTCCACTCATAATACAATAATCTGAGGAGAGGCCATTTATAAAGCTATAGTTGGGCAGTAGGGAAACCACAAATGATCATGAACAAATCAGGGGCTTATAACAGCAAAAAGTTCTTGCCACCAACCCAGGTCTTACAGGAAAGGTTGAATTTACTAGGCTGGTTGAATTAAAGCCTGCCTTGAGAAGAACCATAGAATGACCAACCTCATTCCAAAATACATTTGAGGGGCCAGAGTGATAGCACAGTGGGTAGGACATTTGTTTTGCATGTGGCCAACCTGAGTTCAATCCCTGGCATCCCATATGGTCCCCCGAACCTGCCAGGAGTAATTTATGAGTACAGAGACAGGAATAACCCTTGCGCACACCACTGGATCTGAACCAAAACCAAACAAACAAACAAACAAAATTTAATATTTGAAAGCATGTGGAAAAACTCAGGTTAAATATCAGGCAGTAGATAAGGAATCTACTTTACTATAGGGAATCAAACAATAAGAACCACTAAGCCAAGACTGGCAAATGTGGGCCAGAGCAATAGCAGGGAGTGTGTTTGTCACGCATGCGGTCAATCTTGGTTTGACCCCTGACACCCTATATAATCTTCAGAGCACTACCAGGAATAATTCCTGAGTGCAGAGCCAACAATAATCACTGAGCATCACCAGGTGTGACCCCAAAAGCAAAACCAAAACTAACATAAACAAAAATTAAAAACTGGCAAATGTAGGCTACATAAATATGTATCCATATTCAAGATAGACTTTCTTTTAAAAAGAATTTTTTTTTCTTTTAGGCACTATGGTTTACAATACTGTACATGGTAAGATTCCTTGCAGTAACAAGATAGATTTTATTTCTGGTCACTCCTGGGTCAGCCGTGTGCAAGGCAGTGCCCTGCAACTTTTTAAAATTAAGTTATGGATCTCTTTCAAAATTAATTCATAAAAGCAAGACTTTTCCAATTAAATCATAAGACCCAATTTTTTTTTTGGTGCAGTGCTCAGGGGTTACTCCTGGCTCCATGCTCAGAAATTGCTCCTGGCAGGCACGGGGGACCATATGGGGCACCGGGATTCGAACGGATGACCTTTTACATGAAAGGCAAACGCCTTACCTCCATGCTATCTCCCAGGCCCCATAAGACCCAAATTTTAACAACCGATATTTAAAAGGTTCCTAATGGGATCAGTCACAGTGGTAGAGCATTTGCCTTGCACGTGGCTGACCCAGGATGGACCGTGGTTTGATTTCCCGGGCGTCCCATATGGTCCCCCAAGCCAGGAGTAATTTCTGAGTGTATAGCCAGGAGCAACCCCTGAGCATCACTAGGTGTGGGCCAAAATCAAACAAACAAGGCGCCTGTTATGATGGCAGGCTGGGGTGGGTGGTAATGGCATGGGATGAACTGAAGAAATATTGGTGGAAGGAGGGTGACATCGAGACACTGGTGGTGGGATTGTCCTGAAACATTGTTTGTCTAAAACCCAACAATGAATAACCTTGTACAATGGTCTTAATAAAAAAAATTTTTAAAGACTTTCAACATGGTGCTCTAGGAAATTAAAGTCACCTGTAAGTTAATCTTACCTGAATGAAACCTTTTTACCAAGCATGATCTAGTCAAATAAGGACACAGGTAGGGTTAATGAAGTTTTCTGGTTTACCTCCTCAGCTGAAGATACAGAGTTTGAGTCAGATCCAAGGAAAAGAGCATGCCAAGTTCTAGATTAAACAAAATCTTTTGGAATCCAGACAGCCAAGTAGTGTTCATGTTAGGATTCTTCATGTAAGAGAGAAAATAATGCATATCAACAATCAAAATTAAAATTCTATAGACTGGTAACAATAATGGGAATTACATAGGTTTATTTGATATGAACTAATTTTAGATTCATCCACTGGAGGAAATAATATTTTAAAATACATTACCATAGAGCATGGTGTGTGGACTGACTCCAAAATTTGGTATGACCTAAGTCATCAGTTAGAGGACCTTAGGTCGATGCAGCGAAGCAAGGCAAAATAGAGGCTCCAGTAGATGTTACTTTCCTTTTTTACCCTTCACATTTCATTTTCTAAATTAAGCTAAAGCATGTGCTGTGTGAGTGCATAATTAATACAAGACTATGAGTGCATTTTAACTAGCCAGATTTACTATGTTTTATATTCCTGTTAATAATTCCATTTTAATCTGCATATTTATCTAAAAAGATAAATAAATTATATTCTATGAATGATAAAAATTAAAGTTTTGAGTAATAAAGCAAAGAACTTCCAGTTTTAAGTTTTTCTTTCCTGAGGGGGGGCACATTCAGCAATGCCCATGGCTTACTTTTGGCACTGTCCTCAGGGATCACTCCTGGCAGGATTTGGGTCTATATGAGGTGTCAGGGATCAACTCAGGTCAGCTGTCTGCAAAGCAAGAGCTCCAACTGCTGTTTCAAGGTTTAGATCAAGCTTATCTGGCCCTAAAATCTCTATTCTCTTTTATACTTCATCTGACTGTGCTATCCTGTTAAAACCAATCTTCAAGCCTCAGATTCCTGAGGGCGATGTGCTGATCCTGTTGGCAGGCAAACTTCATCCTTTATCCTTCCAGTGCATTTAGAGACTGAGGACATTCCCCCTAGATGGTGATCGGAAAATAATGTGTCCCAGGGCTGATGACCAGAGAGAGTCCCTTTATTCCCTTTATTTATATAAGCATAGTTTATATAGGACAAGAGGAAATGGGTTATGTGCAGGGTATAGGAAATAGAAGAAGCATTGCCAGGGCATAGTGAGGCCCCAGGGAGAAAATAAGCATGAACACTGAAGTTTAGAAATGCCTCAGGAGTAACACAGTGTAGATCAGTAATGTTCCTTTCCCCCCCCCCCTCCCACAGTAATGTTCTTTTAAACAGAGCTCTCTATGAGGGAAGAGGAATGGCCCAGAGTTAGACTAGTAATAACCACTGGTCTTGGGGGATGGTGCCCCTCTTTGTGCTGTCCTTGCCCATCTCTGAAGGTTTCATCTCAAGGAGAATCCCTGGAACAGTTGCTTTACTGGCGTCCCCTGGAACATTAGCTCAATGGGGTTCCTACAGTCAGGTGGTTCAGTCACAGAAGAGATCCAACTAGCCATTATAAGAGATGAAGGCAAATAAGTATTGTTATACTAGAATAGTTATGAAAATATTTATATTTGCATGGTTGAAATAACTAAAGTATTTTTCTTTATCTTATAGGAGTTTTAGTTTGGGGGACACACCCTGAGGAGTACAGGGATTCTGCATTTAGGGATCACTTCTGGAGAGATTTGAGGTGCTAGGGGATGAAACTGGGTTGGCTTCATGCAAGGCAAGCACCTTACCTACTGTATTATCTCTCCAGTCCTTCCTATTAGGTTTTTCATATGAACTACTGTGCCTGCCATACCAAATTCTTTTCTAAGAGAAATGGTCATGCTGGAGACAGGGTGGTCTATGTACTATAATTTCTCTCTGTCAAGGTCCCCTCCACTCATGAAGAAGCACTTATTTCAAAAATTGCTTGATTCGTTTAGTCTGTGGAAATCTGTTTTCCCAACAGATTTTTTTTGTACAACAGATATTTTAATGAGAGAGAGAGAGAGAGAGAGAGAGAGAAGCCAATTATCTGAGATTTTTTTCACTCTGATATTGAAAATTGTAAGAAAATACATATTGTCCATGAAAGAAAATATCAGATCAGATTTGAATGATGGCTTGAAGCGAAGTTTTGTGATAAGGAAAGAATAGATGAAAGTATAACTCAGGGCTAACAAGAAACAGATGGCATGTGCCAATTGGGATAAAATGAGGAAAATTTCTCTTCAAAGAGACGAATTACAAATATATGGGCATATAGGAGGTGGAAGTGAAAGAAACCAAGCTAAGTTTACAAGGGACAATATGGATATTCCTTTAAAAACTGGAGATTGAGGGGCCGGAGAGATAGCATGGAGGCAGGGTATTTGCCTTGCATGCAAAAGGATGGGGGTTCAAATCCCGGCATCCCATATGGTCCCCGAAATTGCCAGGAGCGATTTCTGAGTGTGGAGCCAAAAGTAACCCCTAAGTGCTGCCAGGTGTGACCCAAAATCCAAAAACCGAAAAACAAGACAAAAAAACTAGACATCGAGCTCCCATATGATTCAGCAATACCACTACTAGGGATATACCCTAGGCCTAGGACCACAAAAACGCAATACAATAATACCTTTTGAACTCCTGTGATCATAGCAGTGCTGTTTCAAATAGCCAAAACCTGAAAACAACCCAGATGCCTGACAACAAATGAGTGGTTAAAAAAAAACTGGTATATCTACACAATGAAATACTATGAAGCTGTTAAAAAAAAAGTCATGAAATTTGCCTATACATGGATGAACATGGAGAGTATTATGTTGAATGAAATTAGCCAGAAGAAGAGAGAAAAACACAGAAGTCTCACTCATCTGTAAGATTTAAGAAAAATAAAAAACAGGGCCAGATAGCATGGAAGTAGGGCATTTGTCTTGCATGCAGAAGGACGGTGATTTGAATCCCAGCATCCCATATGGTCCACCAAGCCTGTCAGGAGGGATTTCTGAGCGTAGAGCCAGGAGTAACCCCTGAGTGCTGCCAGGTGTGACCCAAAAACCAAAACCAAAACCAAAAAAAAAGAAAAAGAAAAAGAAAAGACAATATTGTAATAATACCCAGAGACAATAGAGATGAGGGCCAGAAGCACCAGTTCATGATATGAAGCTTATTACAAAGAGTGGTGAGTGCAGTTAGAGTAATAACTACACTAACAACTACCATGACAATGATAGAGATAAAAATACAATGCCTGTCTCACAGACAGGCAAGGGTTGGGGGAAATAGGGGACATTGGTGTCAGGAAAGTTGCACTGTTGAAGGGGTGTGTACATTTTATGGCTGAAAGCCAATTATGAGCATGTTTGTAACCATGGTGCTTAAATAAAAATAATAAAGGTAGCAAGGGAACTTTCTATACTTGAATGGAAAAGAAGAAGAGGTTGGAAGGGCCAAGTTGTATAGCATGGAGGAGCAGCAACTTTACTTGAGCAAAAATGTCTGCAGAGAGGGAGGCAGAAGGATAAATCTATAGACCTCACTGGGTTTCTGGGTTTTCTCACAGACTCACAGGAAAGAAGGTTGTGGTACAGGAAGAGTGAAATCTGGCTGCCTTTTTTTTTGTTTTGTTTTGTTTTTTTGGGCCACACCCGGCGGTGCTTAGGGGTTACTCCTGGTTGTCTGCTCAGAAATAGCTCCTGGCAGGCACGGGGGACCATATGGGACAGCGGGATTCGAACCAACCACCTTTGGTCCTGGATCAGCTGCTTGCAAGGCAAAAGCCACTGTGCTATCTCTCCGGGTCCTGGAAGAGTGAAATCTGAAGGTGACAGGAGAAGATATTGTAAGACAAAAAGAAGGAAATGATTAGGAAAGGGAGAAGAAAAGAATGGACAAGTTGATAGAAGAAGGGGCTCTGAAGAAGGGAAACAGTTAACCCACAAGATGAAAAGGGAAGGTCTTCCTTCAGTGACCTCAGATCTTCATGGCTTTCCAGTCAGAAATTCTGTTTCTTGCAACTCTAAAAGCCAATTAAAATGCTAGTAACAGGGCTGGAGCAATATTATGGCAAACAGGGTATTTGCCATTCATGTGGCCCATCTGGGTTCAATCCATATAGTCAGTCAGCACAACATATGGTCCCCCTGAGCATTAACAGGAGTGATCCCTGAATGTAGAGCCAGGAGCAAGTCCTGAGCACCCAACAGGTACTAGGAACAATGAAAACAGTTTGTACAGATTTAACTGTACAGGTTTGTATAGATTTAATGCAATTCCTCTAAGGATACCCATGACATTCTTCAAAGAAGTGGATCAAATACTCTCGAAATTAATTTAGAACAACAAACACTCACGTATAACTACAGCAACTCTTAGGAAAAGGAATATGGGAGGCATCACTTTCCCCAGCTTTGAATTGTACAACAAAGCAATAGTCATTAAAATAGCATGGTATTTTAATAAACACAGACCATCTGATCAGTGAAATAGACTTGAGTATTTAGAGAATGTTCCCCAGACATACAATTAATTAATCTTTGATAAAGGGGCAAGAAATGCAAAATGGAGCAAGGAAAGCCTCTTCAAGTGGTGTTGGGATAACTGATCAGCCATATACAAAAAAGTGAACTTAGACCTCCATCTAACACCATGCACAAAGGCCAAAACTAAATGGGCTAAAGACCTTGATATCAGACCCAGAACCATAAGGTATATAGAACAACACTTAGGTAGAACACTCCATGACATTGCGACTAAAGGCATCTTTAAGGAGGAAACATCGCTCTTCAAACAAGTGGATGCGGAGATAAACAAATAGGACTATATTAAGCTGAGAAGCTTATGCACCTCAAAGGAAATAGTGTCAAGACTACAAAAGCCACTCACAGAATGGGAGAAACTAATTAGCCAATATTGATCAGATAAGGGTTTAATGTCTAAGATATACAAGGCTCTAATTGAACTTTACAAGAAAAATACATTTAACCCCATCAAAAATTGGGGAGAAGAAATGAACAGAAATTTTTTCAAAGAAGAAATACAAATGGCCAAAAGATACATGAAAAAGTGCTCCACACCACTAATCATCAGGAAAATGCAAATCTAAACAACAATGAGGTACCATCTCATGCTACAGAGACTGGCATACATCACAAAGAACAAAAACAATCAGTGCTGGCGGGATGTGGGGAGAAAGAAACTTTCATTCACTGGTAATTGGGGCCAGAGAGATAGCATGGGGGTAGGGCATTTGTCTTGCATGCAGAAGGATGGTGGTTCGAATCCCGACATCCCATAAGGTCCCCCAAGCCTATCAGGATCGATTTCTGAGCATAAAACCAGGAGTAACCCCTGAGCGCTGCCAGGTGTGACCCCCCCCCCCAAATAAAACCCTGGAAATTGAGCTCCCATATGATCCAGCTATACCACTCCTAGGGATATACCCTAGAAAAATAAAAACACAACACAAAAACGCCTATAACCATTCTGCATGCCTATATTTATTGCAGTGCTATTTACAATAGCCAGAACCTGAAAACCCAGATCCCGACAACAAATGAGTGGCTAAAGAAACTGTGGTACATATACACAATGAAATACTTATGCAGCTGTCTGGAAAAATGAAGTCATGAAATTTTCCTATACATGGAAGGACATAGAAACTATTATGATGAGTGAAATAAGTCAGAGGGAGAGAGATAGACACAGAATAATCTCACTCATCTGAGGGATTTAAGAAAAATAAAAGACAGAATTGGTGGGTTTTTTCGGGGGGTGGAGGTTCATACCTGGCATGGCTCAGGAGTTACTCCTGGCTCTGCGCTCAGAAATTGCTCCTGGCAGACTTGGAGGGCCATATGGGATGCCGGGATTTGAACCACCATCCATCCTGGATTGACTGTATGCAAGGCAAACACTCTACCACTGTGCTATCTATTCAGCCCCCTAAGAGACAGTATTGTAATAATACCCAGAGACAATATAGATGAGGGCTGGAAGGATATGATATGATATGAAGCATACCACAAAGAGTGGTGAGTGCAGATAGTGAAATAACTATACCAACAACTATCATGATAATGGTAGCGAGTGAGAGAAATAGAAAGTCTCAAATATAGGCAGGAAATGGGGGAGGAGGGAGACGGGGGCATTGGTGGTGGGAATGTTGCACTGGCGAAGGGGTGTGTCCTTTTTTTGACTGAAACCCAACTACAAACATGTTTGTACTCAGGGTGCTTAAATAAAGATATTATATTAAAAAGAAAGGTGCTGGTAATAATAAAAATGGTTTATTTCTCTGAAAATTCCTATCAATAGATATTTGAGTCAGGTAGGCCACTTACTAAGATGCCTAACACTCCAGCTTTTTGAAATGTGTCCTGATTAAAAAAAGATGATATCAGTGTCATAGAAACCACTTACTGTCAAAATTGAGAAAACATAAGACTGACCTAATTAACCTCTTAAATTATGAAAAGCATAGGATGCTTTTTTTGAAGAATCATGGGTCATTTGACAGGAAATTAAAATGAAATTTTCCTTTGTCTTCCCCACCTTACTGACTTATTCATATACTAAACCACATGCCATTTGCAAGTGCATAATTTGATCTTTATTGACATATTTATCCATCAGCAGTTTAAACAATATTTCCATTTTCTGAAAAAGTTTCTTTCCTTATTTTTCCCTTCACCCCTTACCTCATGTCTCTAGGCAATCCCTAATATATCTTCCCTTTGTAAATCAGCTTGCATCGCCTAGAATTATATATAAATAGACCAAGCAATACATATATTGCCTTTTTGTTTCACTCTAAGTATTCTAAAGTTCATTAACGTGTTCTTCATATTAGTAGTTATCTCTCTCCTGAAATTTCTCTTGTATGAATATACTTGGATTTGTTCATGTATTTACTAATGGACACTTAAGTTGTTTCTGGTTGAAAGGTAGGAATTTTAATTTGATCTTCCAGGAAAATAATGTTAGAAGCATCAGTTCTAGGGGCCTGAGCAATAGTACAGTGGGTCCCCAGAAACAAAAACCCAAAACAAAGTCCAAAAACAAAATCCAAAACAAAGCAATGGCTTCAGTAAGTAAAAAGGCTAGATTGAAAGTTTGTGATCTGAGTCAGCCAGTTCATGACTGTGAGCCTTGGGACCAATTACTCTAAGCATGCGAAGATTCTCTCATATGCAATAATAAATAAAAGATTAAATTTGCCTCCCCATGTTTTGTGAGATAATTTATATATTATAAACACTCACTCCAATCCTAAATTTTATTAATATGTAAACTAGAGGGAAGCTGCTTTTCTGCACAAGACAGCCAAGAAGATGCCATCAAACACAATCTTCAAGGCCCAAACCTGGTAAGGGCCCCTCCTAATAAGGTGGAGCCAGAGGAGCCTCCTCTTCAATCAGCGGCTGCGTGCATCTTCTAACTCAGTGGTCCGAAACTAGCACTCGCGAGCCACATGTGGCTCTTTACACTATTAATTTGGCTCTTCTGTGTGTTGGGCGGCAGCTCCAGGAGTCAGAACTCTGCTCCTAGCCTCTGTCAGTGCAAGCCATGTGTGCAGCCCCTGAAGCCCGCTCCAAGAGTGTAAGATGATACCCAGTATCAACCCTAAACAAAGGTGTTCCCCCAATGTTATCCTTTCTTAAACCTCTTCCTCTGATATGTAAAAGTCCACTGAACATGTACTTTTGTCTCTCTCTCTCTCTTGACCTGAAGCTTCCTGGTATTGGGAATTGGTTTTTATAAAGAAAGAGGTGTTCTAGCTTTTAGGGCTTGAGGCAGAGAATACAAGGTAAAAGGCCATGGACTCCATGATCATCCTTTCCTGGCTAGCTTGGTTTATTATTTCTTTCCTGCTACCCTGCTTCTTCAGACCAGGTTGGGTGGGGTTTAGAACTACAGTGCCTGGAGTGATCTTAAAACACCTATTTTATTTTGCACAAGAGTGGGCATCTTCCATGAAGGGATTCTCAACCCAGAGTTTTCTTTTCCATGGATTCTCAATTTCAGAGTACTCATGATTAAAGTTGTGAGCTAATGCCCTTAAATGCTGTTTTTCATATTGATTATGACTTTCTGCATAATATAAGTGCCAATCAGAAATTTTTTGCAAGAATGGAAAAATTTCAATATCTCCTTCTCAGACACAACTATCCCAGAATCAGATTTTTTTTAACACATTCATCTTATATCTCACTGTAAAAACTACTTGTGAAACTCCTCTGCAGAGAAATATTAAATTCATAGAGAAAATGAGCAATGTTTGCCAAATACGTAAGCTTTGCTACCTATTCCTTGTCCAACTGGGGCTGTACAAAGTCAGAGTTCTGCTCTCATAGGAACTGCGCTAAATTCTTCCCTCTTGCCAACAAGGCGAGAGAGCACCCTTCCCCTGAACAGTCACTTCACTTCATGGAGAAGACGCTAGTAGTGGGCATCCACACTCTCACCCAGAGTGGTGAATAGTCTGGATTTGATCACAATTGTGAATTTCACAATTTATCTTTACTGTGTCATCTGTCACAGAGTTTAGTTCAGCAGGGAATTTTTTGAATCCAGTCTATCATGCAATGTACGGGTGTGCAACTTCTGTTTCTTGTGACTACAGAAAACACTGAGCCATGCACAATGCATCATCTGTACATACATCAACACATCAGATTATTATTCTGAGTGAAATGATCAGAAGGAGAGGTATAGACACAGAAGAATCATTTGTGGCATATAAGAATAATAAAAGGCAATATAGTAATAATATCTAGAGAAAATAGGGTTGAGGGACAGGAGGACTAGTCCATGATAGGAAGCTTGCAATAAAAAGTAGTGAGTTCAGTTAGAAAAAAGAAAGGTGGGGCCTGGGAGATAGCATGGAGGTAAGGCATTTGCCTTTCATGCAAAAGATATCAGTTCGAATCCTGGTGCCCCATATGGTCCCCCATGCCTGCCAGGAGCAATTTCTGAGCATGGAGTCAGGAGTAACCCCTGAGCACTGCCGGGTGTGACCCAAAAACCAAAAAAAAAAAAAAAAAAGAAAGGTACATTATGACATTGATAGTTGGAACATATCACTCTGGACAAGAATTGGATGCTGAAAATGGATAAGTTACTTGCATGGTACCCTTTAATTAAAATATTGCAAACCACAGTGTCATAAAGGAAAAGAGAGAGAGAAAAAAAAAACAAAATGCCTGCCCCTGACATAGACAGAGGAGGGTGAAGGGGAAAGAAACAAGGGACGTTGGTGGTGGGGAAAGTACACTGGTGAAGGGTGGTGTACATTCTATGATTGAAACTCAAGTATGAATAAATTTGTAACAAATAGGCTTAAATAAAAAATTATTTTT